>JAECMU010120749.1:0-14537 GCA_016106625.1 Dracogyra subfuscus
TTAATGACCTTGGACGTAAGGAAGTTCTCTCCCAGGACGAAGCCAGCATTGTGTCCTATCCACGTCGGTGACGTCAGGATCACGAAGGCTATTGGTACACTCATCAACATGGCGGTTATTTTCGACGTCTCGTCCCTGGCGCCTAAAATCTGGTTGTTCATCAGAGCCCTTCGCTTCACCCGGATGTGCTGCAGACGACACAGGATCACCACGGTCGTCAGAGGGAGGATAAACGTCGGCAGCATGCCGCATATGATAGTTCCGGATATTAGCATGGCCTGGACGGTGGCGATATCAACTCCCTGTCCCACGTAGTTGAAGACACATAATCCGTCATTTGAGATCCTGGAGGAGAGGGACCAGGCGGTGGAGAAGGCTAAAATACTGACGTAGATTAGACCGATGACGATTTTCGTGTTGCGCCTTGTGCAGATTAACTTCACGTGCAGAGGCAAGCAGACAGCCAGGAGTCGCTCGATGCTGATGAGAACGACAAGCCAGGCGGACGAAGACTTGGCAGATCGCCAGATGACGGAGAACACAATGCAGCTGACGTCAGACAGTGACCTGATGTCGCATCCGAACAGGTCGCTGAACAGTTTGCTCTGGAAGGGCTGGAAAAAGTTTTCAAATACACTTATTAAAGGGACATACCCTAGTTTCAGTTCATGAACATTAACATGAAGTTTAGTTTAATTTACAAACCTGTAACACATTTTTATAAAGTTACGATTGAGTGAAACATGAGTCTTTGACTTTGAAATGGTGAAATACCCTCTAAAATAGAATAAAACTCGACTACATAACTGTTACTTCTCAGAGGCACGTGCCTTTTTAAAAATACGAGAAATGCATTTTGTGATATCAAAAAAACATCAGGATGACCAAAAACACTTCGAATGTACGGAAATGGATGTTTTAAACAATAAAATTTAAGTAAAATATGATTTCAGTTATCAAAAAACGCCTCTAATAGTCAAAACTATGTCTTAGTGTTTAAAAACTAGGGTATGTCCCTTTAAAGGGACATTCCTGGCTTTGCTGCACTGTTTTAAAATGTTATCGATTAATAAAATAGTTCTACGATTAAACTTAGATATAAAATATATTTTCTTATTTAGAATATTAGTGGCTGTATATTAAACGTGTTTCTGATCGTTCTAATATTTGTACTAAGTTAATTTTCATTTTACTTCTTAAAAAATATGTGTTCGTACGTACGAAATTATTTGAAGACGAAATCCAGTTTGGGCTTCTTACAAATATTAAGACGACCAATAACACATTAAATATACAGACATTGATACTAGTATTCTAAATACGAAAATATATTTAATATTGAAGTTTAATCATAGAAATATTTTATTAGTCGGAAACATCTTACAATGCAGCCAACTCGGGAATGTCCCTTTAAAGCCGGTTTTTTTTTTTTAAATCATTTAAATTAGAAATACTTACATTCTGTATTTAGAATATTAATTTGCGATCACCTGAAGTGGTTCGGGTCCTCCAGATTGTTGTAATATCTGAGACGTAAAGCTTATCGAGACAAGCTCCAGTTATTTCCACTTTTAAATATCACAGGCTTAAAGGGACATTCCCGAGTTTGCTGCATTGTAAGATGTTTCCGACTAATAAAATATTTCTACGATTAAATTTACAAATATTTTTGGGGAAATAAAATGAAAATTAACCTAGTACAAATATTATAACGATCACAAATGCATTTAATATACAGCCACTAATACTGTAAACAAGAAAATATATTTAATCGTAGAAATATTTTATTAGTCGATAACATCTTAAAACATTGCAGCAAACTCAGGAATGTCCCTTTAAGCTTCTCTTTGTTATAACTTCATATAAATGAGTGATTCAGATTTGTAGATTAATTAAACTTAGTGTCCACTTTCACGTGCTGTAACTAGGGTATGCGCCTTTAAGTGTTGTTATGCTGGTGTCCTCCCATTTTGTCTACAACCCAGTGTGTCTACACTCAGTGTGAAAAGATGACATCCCTAGTTAAAAGTGGGACATTCCATATATGGCCACCATGTGTAAAATAGCATGACAAAATAATATGACAAATATTTCGTTAAAAAATCAAAGTCTTATTTACAACTGGATTTTTAGCAAGTGGCTGCCTCTAAAGGAGTTTTGCGGCCTTGCTGAAGCTGATCCTTCAACCTCACAAGGTCTGTATCAATATCACGATACACCTTGTTCCGTGGAACTGAGGATGACTGTGTACAGACACAGACTTCATATAGTCGTCTACAACACTGAACCTGCCGATTCTCACAGACTTCATATAGTCGTCTACAACACTGAACCTACCAATGCTCACAGACTTCATATAGTCGTCTACAACACTGAATCTACCGATGCTCACTGATACCCAGAGACTGACGACGGGCATAAAAGAAAAAGAAAGAAATGCTTTATTTAACGTCGCACTCAACACATTTTATTTACAGTTATATGGCGTCAAACATCTGGTTAAGGACCACACAGATTTTAAGAGGAAACTCGCTATCGCCACTTCATAGGCTACTCTTTCCGATTAGCAGCAAGGGATCTTCTATTTGCGCTTCTCACAGGCAGGATAGCACAAACCATGGCCTTTGTTAAAACAGTTATGGATCACTGGTCGGTGCAAGTGGTTTACACCTACCCATTGAGCCTTGCGGAGCACTCACTCAATGGTTTGGAGTTGGTATCTGGATTAAAAATGCCCATCCCTCGACTGGGATCCGAACCCAGTACCTACCAGCCTGTATACCGATGGCAAACCACGACGCCACCGAGGCCGGTACGGGCATAGAAGACATATTAAATATCTAATAACTAGGGATGTCACCTTTTCATACTGTAGGCAAACTGAGTGTAGGTATACTAGGTTGTAGGCAAAACGTGTGTAGGCAAAGTGGGTTGTATGCTGAATGGGAGTGAACCGTTATGTTCATACACCAAAATTTCTTTTAATTGGAAACAAAAATGTAGCGAGCGTCCTCTGACGATCGTTTGTCACTCTTCCAAATGTTTGACATTTTTGAAATCACTCTAGTGGTGTCGTTAAACAAATCAAACTTTAACTTTTACTAGCCACTGGAGGATCCTTATAAAACTGTAGTTTGAACTCAAATTTTCAAAGACCTGACACACGTGCAGTTTGTGTGGTGTTGCGATCATATTAAAGGGACATACCCTAGTTTTTAAACACTAAGACATAGTTTTGACAATTAGAGGCGGTTTTTTTCATAACTGAAATCATATTTTACTTAAATTTTATTGTTTAAAGTATCTATTTCCGTACATTCGAAGTGTTTTTGGTCATCCTGATGGTTATTAATATCACAAAATGCATTTATCATATTTTTAAAAAGGCACGTGCCTCTGAGAAGTAACAGTTATGTAGTCGAGTTTTAGTCCATTTTAGAGGGTATTTTACCATTTCAAAGTCAAAAACTCATGTTTCACTCAATTGTAACTTTATAAAAATGTGTTACAGGTTTGTAAATTAAACTAAACTTAATGTTAATTTTCACGAACTGAAACTAGGGTATGTCCCTTTAAGGGGCGGGACATAGTCCAATGGTAAAGCGCTCGCTTGAGGCGCTGTCGGTCTAGGAGCGATCCCCGTCGGTGTGCCCATTGGGCTATTTCTAATCCCAGTTAGTGCACCACGACTGGTATATCAAAGGTCGTGGTATGTGCTATCAAGTCTATGGGATGGTGCATATAAAATATCCCTTGCTACTAATGGAAAAATGTAGCGGGTTTCCTCTCCAAGACTGTATGTCAAAATTACCAAATGTATAACATCCAGTAGACGATGATTCATAATTCAATGTGCTCCAGTGGTTCTAGACGTTTATGGTTTGACAAGAGCCATAACTCTGTTTAAAACAAGTAAATTGTCATGGAAGTCACATTTGATCTGTAACAGAATATGGTAAAATTATTTCCACAATTTCATCTTTGTAGCATTGCGAAAAAAAGTCTGTATGTGGGTCACACGGACAAACAAAAAGAAATAAATGTTTTATTTAACGACGCACTCAACACAGTTTATTTACGGTTATATGGCGTCAGACATATGGTTAAGGACCACACAGATATTGAGAGAGGAAACCCGCTGTCGCTACTTCATGGGCTACTCTTTCCGATTAGCAGCAAGGGACCTTTTATATGCACTATCCCACAGACAGGATAGCACATACCACGGCCTTTGATATACCAGTAGTGGTGCACTGGTTGTGACGAAAAATAGCCCAATTGGCCCATCGACGGGGATCGATCCCAGACCGACCGTGCGTCGTCAAATTTGATCTGTAACAGAATATGGTAAAATTATTTCCACAATTTCATCTCTGTAGCATTGCGAAAAAAAAGTCTATATGTGGGTTAGACGGACAGAGACACAGACAGGCAGAAGGACAGTGACGGTGACGAAACATGTAGTCCCCTACTTTTCATTTCTTTCTTGCTTCAACACGTTGTCCAGGACACACACCTCAGCTATCTGGGCTGTCTGTCCGGGACAGAGGGTTAGTTGGCTAATTGTTAGTGGTTAACGAGAGTTGTTTTGGGGTTGTTGTTTTTTTGTTTTGTTTTTGTTTAACGACGCACTCAACACATTATAATTACGGTTATATCCGCGTCGGACATATGGTTATGTCGAGAAAAACCCCAGTAGTTAGCTGACGGGGATCGATCCTAGACCGACCGCGCATCAGGCGGGCACTGTACCACTGGGCTATGCTGTCCGCTTGGTTAACGAGAGAAAATAGGATGTAGTGGCTTACACCTACCCATTGTGTCGTTAAAACCCGCTCTGGGTGAAAGCCGGTACCGGCCTGCGAACCCAGTGCCTACCAGTCTTATTTCTCATAGCTTAACCACGACACTACCGAGGAAGGTGCCTATCAGTCTTGATTCCAGACGTTTAAAGTTTAACAAGGGCCATAACTCTGTCCTAAACGAGTAAATCGCCATGAAAGACACACGTGGATCTGTAACAGAATTTGGTAAATTTATATACAAAATTCAGCTCTGTAGCTTGTGGCATTGCGAGCAAAGGTCCTGAAACTGTATGTGTGTCAGAGGGACAGACATACATACAAACAGACAGAAGGACAGTGACGAAACCTATAGTCCAATCCAGTTACACTGGCAGGGGAATAATAAGCATCAAGGTCCATGCTTATAAAACCGTAAGTCTAAACTCGATCTCAAATGACGCACATACAATTGTATGAGGTTGCCATGGTAATAAAGTTCTAGACTCTTTAATTTTTATTCTAAAGGTGCGAGACGTAGCCCAGTGGTAAAACGCTCTATTTCTCGCTTCAGTCAGTGCACCACGACTGGTACATCAAAGGCTTTGGTATGTGCTATCCTGTCTATATGGGGTGGTGCATATAAAAGATCCCTCGCAACTAATCGAAAAAAGTAGCCAATAAAATAACGACAGCGAGTTTCCTCCCTCAATATCTGTGTCGTCCTTAACCACATTTCAGACGCCATATAACCGTAAATTAAATGTGCTGAATGCGTCGTTAAATAAAACACTTCTTTCTTTCCCCCATCAATATCTGTGTGGTCCTTAACCACATTTCAGACGCCATATAACCGTAAATTAAATGTGTTGATTGCGTCGTTTAATAAACCATTTCCTTACTGCCTGGGGTGGATCAAAGGGGAGGGGGGGGGTGTCCAAGGTGTCCTTTTATTTAGGATTTTTACAAATGTATTTAGTTTTTAAATTATTATTATTATGCCAGTTGTAGCACTATTATATAATGGTCCATATGAACCGTGTGTAATTTTTCAATAGTGCCTTTTCGTAATGTTATGGTGCCCTTTTTGTTTTGGACCTCTTCCGCCCCCCCCCCCCCCATCAGAAAAACTGGATCCGCCCCAGTTGTATAAGTGCCAGGACCTGGCCAAATTTACCTGCATAAGTAGGACAACGGAGTCGGAGACGGACAGGCAGATGATTATAATACTCGAGGTCAGGACCCGGAACTCCTTCTTAAGCATGATGACCACGCTCAACGTGTTTCCGACAATCCCCACCACGAACAGCACTGGGATGAGGACGTACTCGACCTTCCTAAACACGCCTATAGCTCCTCCAGTCGTGCTCGTCGATGCCGTCGCTGCTGCTGGTGACGACTGTGTAGAAGTAACGTTGTCGATGTCGGAGTAGGTCTCAGTGTCGTTACCGCTCGTGGAGGTGGAGGAAGACTGAGTTGTTGGATAATCTCCCCTGGAATTGGTCGGGTGGAGAACATCTGTGGATGTTGTCTCGCTTGAATTTGAAAAGAGCTGAGTGACGTCATCACCACCAGATGTCGTCATTGACGGCAGCATCAAAATCATGGCTACGATGAAGATCGTGAATCTGATTTATAAAAAAATAAAATAATAATGAGTGTAAAAGGAAAGGTGAGGACTCCCGACCCCTGCAGTGGTAGCCAAACTTATGGCTTTATTTCATTTCATTAATCGATGTTCGTGCTTATATCCAATTAAGATTCAAACGCCCCGTCCTGGGCACACAACTCAGCTATCTGGATTGTCTGTCCAGGACAGTGGGTTAGTTGTTAGTGGTTAGTGATAGAAAAGAAAGAGGGAGTAGTAGTCTTATGCCTACCCATTGAGTCGTTAAAACTCGGGAGGGAGCCGGTACCGGTCTGCGAACTCTGTACCTACCAGCCGTATGTCCGATGGTTTAACCACAACAACACAGAGGCCAGTCTAATCGAGACGATAAATTTTGATATGCTCCTATACCTCGAAGGTTTCGAACATGTCTGTCCAGAATGTAATAGCCCAAAATATACCCCCGCCAAACTACAGTCGGGGTGTATAAACTGCACTAGCCCAGAATATACCCCGGGGTATAAAACAGGCTAGTCCAGAATATACCTCTCTAGTCTGTATTTCAATCTCCAGAGTTTTTTTCCATCATAATTTCTATATTTTGAGCTAGAGAACATTGAAATATCTTCTAAAATTACAACCGGCCTCGGTGGCGTCGTGGTAAAGGCCATCGGTCTACAGGTTGGTAGGTATTGTGTTCGGATCCCAGTTGAGGCATAATATTTTTAATTCAGATACCGCCTCCAAACCCTGAGTGAGTGCTCCGCAAAGCTCAATGGGTAGGTGTAAACCACTTGCACAAACGAGTGATCCATAACTGGTTCAACAAAAGCTATGGTTTGTGCTATCCTGCCTGTTGGAAGCAGAAATAAAAGATCCCTTGCTGTTAATCGACATAACAGTAGCCCATGAAGTGGCGACAGCGGGTTTCCTCTCAAAAATCTGTGTGGTCCTTAACTATATGTCTGACGCCATATAACCGTAAATAAAATGTGTTGAGTGAGTCGTTAAATAAAACATTTCTTTCTTTCTTTCATTTCGAGCAATATTACGGTTTGAAAATATTTCCGAACACGTTTTATGGAAGACCATATATTTATTAAGTGCTTTGCACATATTTTCTCAGTTGTATTAGTTTATAAAACAAAAATTTCGCTTCCAGACATGTTTAAAACGTAATATTTATGGGAGTTTTCAGCAATTAAAAGTCAAATTATAGAGACGTAAGGGGAAGCAACTGTGTTTGTAAAAGGTTTGTTTAAAAGTTTGTTTAACAACACCACCAGGACACATTAATTTATTAATCATTAATCATCGCCTATTGGATGTGAAATATTTGGTATTTTTTACGTATAGTCTCAGAGAGGAAACCCGCTACATGTTTCCATTAGTAGCAAGGGATCTCCTATATACGCCACCACCCTACAGACAGGATAACACATACCACATCCTTTGATATATGAGTCGTAGTGCACTAGCTGGAATGAGACATATCCCAATGGGACAACCGACGGGGATCGATCCTAGACCGACCGCGCATCAAACGCAACTGTGTTTGTGTACACATTTGTCCTGATATGATGGAAGAAGTGATCGTCACGGCGATTATTAAGGGATATTTCGACAAGCTAGGTTTGTTGAAGACCGTGGTCACAACAACATTGGTGACAATCACCTTCGACCATATTACTCGCTCCAGCCAGTGCACCACGACTGATACATAAAAGGCCGTGGTGTGTGCTATCCTGAATATGCTGGGGCGGATCTAGAGGGGGGGTCCAAGGGGTCAGGACCCCCCCCCTCAAATTTGAGAAGTGCCCCTTTTATTTAGGATTTTTTGCTTTTTTTACAAATTTATATAGGTTTTTTTAAATTATTATTATTATGCCAGTGTCCCTGTTGTAGCACTATTATATTATAGTCCATGTGAACCGTGTGTAATTGTTCAATAGTGCCTTTTCATAATGTTACAGTGCCCTTTTTGTCTTGGACCCCCCTCCCCCCTCATCAGAAAAGCTGGATCCGCCCCAGATATGAGACGGTGCACATAAAATATCCCTTGCTTGTAATCAAAACGAGTAGCCCATGAAGTGGCGACAGCGAGTTTCTTCCCTCAATATCCTTAACCATATAACCGTAAATGAACGGGCTGAGTGCGTCATTAAATAAAACATTTCCTTCATTCGAGCATCTGTACAGTTCCATCGTTACGAGTATCTGCTGCATTTTGATCTTCAAGTGTCGGAGTATCCATAGACATTAGAATCTTTCATCCGCGTATAGACCTTTTGGCGACTTTCAAACTTTTAGACCACCTAGAAGACAAATTATGGTGTGTTGTTTGTTATTATTTGTATGAGTCGCTTGGGGTTTGTTTGGTGGGTAGGGGGTTTGGATGGGGTTAAGGGGTGAGAAAGCGGAGAATTGGAATCATTATCTTATACACACATTCAACCTAATGTGGAGGATTTTGCTTAGTATTTTCCTGTTAAATCTTTCTATGATTAAAATAATAAAAATACTTTTCAAGAGTGTATAAGAAATATAATAACAACAACAACAACAACAACAACAACAATAACAATAACAATAATAATAATAATAATAATACACTCCTTCCCTATGGTGACGATTTATCTCACAACTCGTGGTTTCCAGAAGTGGCCTCAGATTACAGTTATCTTCCAGTTTAACCGCGCAAATAGTCTGGTGTTTGACTATGATTATTTCATGGCAGACAGCTATGAATTGGCAACTATTTGACTGAAATGACAGGGGAGAGCATATAGTCTGTATACATGTGTAACTTGTTGACATTGAAGACTTGTTTGTGGTAATTCCGGCCCATGCAAAAGTAGTGCTTTTTGTGTAAAATGGGTGTACTCCGGCCTGGTTTAGAGGGTGTGTCTGTTTAAACCAATATGCTGGGAAAAAGAGCTAGACAACAGGGGTTGTCCTTTTCAGGGTATTTGTTCCACAGGCAAGCAAAGGTACATACACAAATCCACGGGCCTGCTGATATTAATAAAAATGTTATAGCCACTAAGGCTATATAGAAACATAATATAGCGAAATTAACTGTGGTCTGAGGCCAAGTATTGAACTCCGTTTCACTCGTTATATCTACCAGTGTAGTCTATGGCAATACCACGTTGAAAACACCGGTTCTCGTCCGTCTACCAGTGTAGTCTATGGCAATACCACGTTGAAAACACCGGTTCTCGTCCGTCTACCAGCGTAGTCTACGGCAATACCACGTTGAAGACACCGGTTCTCGTCCGTCTACCAGTGTAATATGATAGTGACGTAGGAAGGTACCAACAAGTGAAGGGGGCACACACACTTGGATTTATATATAAACCATCGCTGCTGCTACTGAATCAAGACAAGACTCGTGCGGGCACATGCCCCATTGAATCGCCACGCTTCCTTCGCCAGTGTATTCTCATTCATAATAATAATAATAATAATAATAATAATCATCATCATAAGCATCATAATCATAATATTTATAATATTGATGATAATAATTATGTTAATAATAATAATCATAATTTTACTACTACTACTACTATTACTACTACTACTACTACTACTACTACTACTACTACTACTACTACTACTACTACTACTACTACTACTACTACCACTACCACTACTACTACTACTACTACTACTACTACAACTACAACTAGTACTACTACTACTACTACTACTGTTACAACTAGTACTACTACTACCGCTAGCGGGCAGCATAGCCCAGTGGTACAGTGCCCGCCTGATGCGCGGTCGGTCTAGGATCGATCCCCGTCAGCTAACCACTGGGGTGTTTTCTCGACATAACCATATGTCCGACGCTGATATAACTGTAATAATAATGTGTTGAGTGCGTCGTTAAACAAACCAAGAAAAACAACAACTACTACTACTGCTGCTACTACTACTAATGATAATTATTATTATTATTATTATTATTATTATTATTATTATTATTGTTATTATTATTATTATTATTATAGAGTTTCCTTCTGAAATTGTTTTGACGTAGATCGGTTCAGGTTTCACATTTAGTGTTGTAGTAATGAATTTAGCCATACAACGTCGCTCTCTGATCGGTAGGCTCATTCCAGTTTCCATCTGTCTTCCGTGCAAAACGTCATGCGAGTAATCAGCATGGTATAGCTTTCTAATGAACATTCAAAATAAAACAAGACAAAGGAAGACCTCTGGAAATATAGCGTGCTCGGTTATTTAAACTAATGCTCACCATCATCATTATTATGATTCATCATCAGGAACATGAACATGGAAACATTGTTAAAGTTAAAAACACCAACCAGAACACTTGTATTAATTAAAGGTTCAGACCCTAGTTTCAACTCGTGAAAATGGACAACAAGTTTAGTTAATCTACAAACCTGGGATCCGTTCCACAAAGCGATCTTAGCACTAAGATTACCGTAGGCTCATAGCTACCCTATGCATTTAAGTTGATCTTAGGGCTAAGATCGCTTCGAGGAACGGGGCCCTACCACACATATTTGGATAAGGCTAAAGGCTGTGATGTTTGATAAAAATAACCGGCCTCGGTGGCGGCGTGGCTAAGCCACCGGACTACAGGATGGTAGGTACAGGGTTCGCAGCCCGGTACCGGCTCCTACCCAGAGCGAGTTCTTAAGGGCTCAGTGGGTAGGTTTAAGGTCACTACACCCTCTTCTCTCTCACTAACCACTAACCAACTAACAACTAAACCACTGTCCTGGACAGACAGTCCAGATAGCTGAGGTCTGTGCCCAGGACAGCGTGCTTGAACCTTAATTGGATATAAGCACGAAAATAAGTCGAAATGAAATGAAATGATAAAAATAACTTCTAAAAGTAACTAGAGCTTGTCTCGATAACCATTACTTCTCAGACGAACGTGCGTTTCTGGGTATATAAAAATAAAACCATTTTGAGGAATTACAAAACCCTGATTGATCAGAACCACTTTTTGTATAAGAAAATTAAAAGGACATTCCCGAGTTTGCTGCACTTTTTAAAGATGTTATCAACTAACAGAGTCTTTTTAACGATTGTAATTACACATCAAATATATGTTTCTGCATACAATATTAGTGCCTCTGCGCGTACTGTAACTTCACCGTGGTGCAGGGGTGTAACATTTTCTTTGAGAATGGCTAATACAGCACAAAATTGAAATTTTGAGTAAAATTCAGTATCCGTAAAATTCTGTGATATTTGTGTTTTTGTACAGTTCTTTACACTGTTTTTGTTTAAATCATGAATTTTTTATATTGATGTTGATCATCACTTTATTTATTTGCATTACCATAGTTTGACACCCAATAGCCGATGTATTTTTCGTGCTGGGGTGTCGTTAAACATTCATTCATTAATTTATTCATTCAAAATATGAGTGGTTGTATATTAAACGTGTTTCTGATCGTTCTAATACGAAATTATTTGAAGAAAATAATCCAGTTTAGGCTTCTTACAAATATTAAAACGGCGAGAAACACATTGAATATACAGACGCCGATATTCTAAACAAGAAAATATATTTAATATGTAAGTTTAATAGTAGACATATTTTATTAGTCGAAAACATCGTACAATGGCGCAGACTCGGGAATGTCTCTTTAATAAATACTTAAATGTTAGTACATGCAGTTCTAACTTTAATTGTCCAATATGGATACAATTGTTAAAAATACGTCGTAGTGTTTAAAAACTTGGGTATGTCACTTGCATGGGATTAGTTTGAGTTTTCAACAACACTCAAGAAGACTTCTATTGATTCCGCTCAAACAAAATAAACACACTTTTTTTTTTCTTGGGTTTTGTTTTAAACATTATTTGACCGTAACTTGTGTTTTAAATATAAGGCATAACACGGATACATACATTTGGAATTACGTTTGGCCGAATTATTTTACATTTCAATTTGCCGTTGGAGGAAATAATGAGTGCGTACGTATCAAATATTGAGATACTACAAAATATTAGAATATTCAGAAATGCATTGGTTATAGAGTTGGGTTTAAAAAAAACACACAACTACAACAACAAAAAACCACATACACAAAAACCCACACATAGAAAAACACACAAAAACCCACACATAAAAAATACACACAAAAAATCCACACATAAAAAACACACACAAAAACACACACATAAAAAAACACAAAAACCCACACATAAAAAACACACAAAAACCCACACATAAAAAAACAAACAAAAACCCACACATAAAAAAAACACAAAAGCCCACACATAAAAAAAACCCTCAAAACCCATACATATTGAGATACCACAAAATATTAGGATATCCAAAAATTCATTGGTTATAGAGGTGGGTTTAAAAAAAAACCCACAACTACAACAACAAAAAACCACATACACAAAAACCCACACATAGAAAAACACACAAAAACCTACACATAAAAAAACCCCACAAAAACCCGCATATAAAAAACACACAAAAACACATACATAAAAAACAGACAAAAACCCACACATAAAAACCCACACAAAAACCCACACATAAAAAAAAAAAAAAAAAAAAAAAAAAAAAAAAAAAAAAAAAAAACCACACACACATAAAAAAAAAAACACACATAAAAAAATAAATAATAAAAATAATAAAAAACACACATAAAAAAACAAACAAAAACCCACACATAAAAAAAAAACCACACATAAAAAAACCCCACAAAAAACACGCAAAAAACACACACACAGCTGAGGCGTGTGTCCAGTGGCGGGGTGGTTACGCCATCGGAGATAAGGCTGGCAGGTACAGGGTTCTCAGCCTGGTACCGGCTCCAACCCAGAACGAGTTCTAATGATTGCATGGGTAGGTGTAAGACCGCTACACACTCTTTTATCTGACTAACCACTAACAACTAACCACTAACCGACTGTCCTGGACAGACAGTTTAGATAGCTGAGGTGTGTGTCCAGGGCAGTGTGCTTGAATCTTCATTGGATATGACCACAAAAATAACTTGAAATTAAATGAAATTTTCTAAAAAAGAACAATGTAGGTACATTTTTATTTAAGTAATGTGAAATATGTTATTTATCTCATGGCTAAATCCTCAGAATGATCGGCTATTGGATGTCAAATATTTGGTAACCTCGTTATGATACCTTTAAATGATCGGCTATTGGATGTCAAATAGTTGGTAACCTCGGGATGATACCTTTAAATGATCGGCTATTGGATGTCAAATATTTGGTAACCTCGCGATGATACCTTTAAATGATCGGCTATTGGATGTCAAATATTTGGTAACCTCGGGATGGTACCTTTAAATGATCGGCTATTGGATGTCAACTATTTGGTAACCTCGGGATGGTACCTTTAAATGATCGGCTATTGGATGTCAACTATTTGGTAACCTCGGGATGATACCTTTAAATGATCGGCTATTGGATGTCAAATATTTGGTATCCTCGGGATGATACCTTTAAATGATCGGCTATTGGATGTCAAATATTTGGTAACCTCGGGATGATTCCTTTAAATGATCGGCTATTGGATGTCAAATATTTGGTAACCTCAGGATGATTCCTTTAAATGATCGGCTATTGGATGTCAAATATTTGGTAACCTCAGGATGATTCCTTTAAATGATCGGCTATTGGATGTCAAATATTTGGTAACATCGGGATGATACCTTTAAATGTGCATTCATCAGATAAAACCCTCATCCTTACGATCTATATTTGGATCTGTCTATGGTAAAAAATAATCGGAGTGAAACATGCTAGTAAAAAAGCGTCCCATTGTGGTAAACTTTAATCAGTTCTAACACCGAGAAATCGTGCGAAATCATGCAAAGGAGCTAAAGGACCAGCGACCATATTTTCGAAGCTCTCCTAGACTCGTAGGGTGTGACGTCACTACAGCACACGCCATTTCGATTGCTAAGATTGCTTCGAAAATATTGGCCCTGACCCGTAGCCAGCCATATTTGTGGGGCGGTGCTTTGAGATATTGGGCGGAATTAAATTTATATCATGAAAGAAAGAAAGAAAGAAATGTTTTATTTAACGACGCACTCAACACATTGTATTTACTATTATATGGCGTCAGACATATGGTTAAGGACCACACAGATTTTTAAAGGAAACCC
>JAECMU010120755.1:0-11017 GCA_016106625.1 Dracogyra subfuscus
CCTAAAAATCCTAAATAGAAGGAGCACTTTTCAAATATGATGGGGGGGAGGGGGTCCGGACCCCTTGGACACCCCCTGGATCCTCCCCAGGGCTGGATTGACCGAAGGACGACTGTGAGAGTTAGGGTTATTTTATTATGGAGTTTTTCACAGACAGGACAGTAGATACCATGACCTTTAGTGTAGAAGTCTGGAAACACGCAATGAGACTGGGTGGGGATGGGGTGTGGGGGGATGGATCGACTGAGGGACGGTTGTGTCAGTTATGGTTATTTTATTATGGCGTTTTCTAAAGACACGAACGTACATAGCATGACCTTTAGTATAGCAGTCGGGAGACACTGGATTAAACGAGGTTCAGGGCGGGGATGGGGTGGTCGGAGAGGACCCATTGGATCGACCAAAGGGCGGCAGTGGGAGTCAACCCAACGAAACATCTAACCTCAGGCGTGCACTCTACAACAGAGCTACCCTCCCCCCACCCCGTCCCTAATCGTAAAGAATGAACGGAGCAGAACAAATAGTACAAGCTGATACAGAGAGAATGTATCTTTAAAGCCTATTAAAAGATACGGAGTTGTGGACCGAGTGATCTCCCCATTTAAACAAATGACTGAGTTTTATCTCTCCAAGTTGTCATTCTGCAGTGGAACCCAGCCGAGTGAAAACACGCGAGTTTTAATGCAATTCAAACTTGTCTTCATATTATCACTTCGCCTGCTGGGCAGAGGAGGCAGAAATGTTGGAAACAATTTGGCATCATGTCGCAAGCGGAATTTAAACCTGTTTAAATATGTTAGAAATAATCTCTAATGTATAGGGCGTGTGCCCGTATGGTGTAAGAGGGGGAAAAGAACCCAACAACATAATGACCTCAATTCTGCTATCTTCCACAATTCAGAAAATGAAGAAGGAAAAAATAATAACCACAGAGAAAAAAACTCATACAAACCATCATTCTGTGAAAAAAGTTTTTGTAAATAATTTCGGCCTGGTTTGACCTAAAACAAAAAGTAAAAGTGTTTTAGAAATAAAATAAAAATACTATTTGTGTGTGTAATTTACAAATCAATTGACTGAGAAATAGATAGGTTGTAGTAAATTTTATGACATGAAAAAGGTGTTCTTTGTGGGACGGTCTATAGGCTCACTAACACATTAATGCGAGTGAGAAAGAAATGTTTTAACGATTTAAAATGTAATTTGCCATTTGTTCTTTTTAATTTTCAAAATAATGTTTTTAATTTAATGGTAGACAAAACTTGAGTTTGTGTTCTTCTCGAGAAGCATAAACTCGGTTATAAATTTTTTTTTTTTTTTTTTTTTAACGACGCACTCAACACATTATAATTACGGTTATATCGGCGTCGGACATATGGTTATGTCGAGAAAAATCCCAGTGGTTAGCTGACGGGGATCGATCCTAGACCGACCGCGCATCAAGCGGGCACTGTACCACTGGGCGATGCTGCCCGCTGTTATAATTTGTAACAACAATATTTTATTTATCTCACACATGTTCCATTTTGTTGTTACATTACCTCCCAACTTTTCCATGGAATTATTTGTCAGACATTTCTACGCGGAAGTCCATTTAATCTGGGACTCAAAGGAGGCTTCAATTTTTTTTTAACTTAGCAAACTATTATTCGTTAAATTAAAGTAAATATATTAAAATTAAGTTTTGAAAAATCTGTTAAACTACAATCAGCCAACCGATATCTCATATAAATTGGTTAGCACTCTCGCTGAACCTGTTGCCGTATATGGCAGTGAAGTATGGGGGAGCCAATTATATATCTTTAAAAAACATAGACACATTTCTGCTTGAAACAAACTGCTTTTTAAATACTGTAAACATACACTACACAAATCATCTAAGAATACCCACAATTGGAGTTCAAGAGGTGAACTTGGCTTTATCCTATGCTATTAAATGTTGTAAAACGAAAGGTGAACTTCCATTCCCATATGCAAAAAACTAAACATATTCTACGGCAGCATGCTTTTAAAGAAATCATGGCGTTAGAAAGACAGGAAATTAGTTGGCTTCGCAAATTACATTCATTTATCGACCACTATAAAGAAATATTGTATTTAACGACGCACTCAACACATTTTATTTACGGTTATATGGCGTCAGACATATGGTTAAGGACCACACAGATTTTGAGAGGAAACCTGCTGTCGCCACTTCGTGGGCTAATCTTTCCGATTAGCAGCAAGGGATCTTTTATTTGCGCTTCCCAAAGGCAGGATAGCACAAACCATAGCCTTTGTTGAACCAGTTATGGACCACTGGTCGGTGCAAGTGGTTTACTACCCATTGAGCCTTGCCGAACACTCTCTCAGGGTTTGGGATCCGAACCCAATACCTACCAGCCTGCTGACCGAACCCAGTACCTACCAGCATGTTGATCGAACCCAGTACCTACCAGCCTGTTGACCGAACCCAGTACCTACCAGCCTGTTGACCGAACCCAATACCTACCAGCCTGTTGACCGAACCCAGTACCTACTAGCATGTTGACCGAACACAGTACTTACTAGCCTGTTGACCGATGGTCTAACCACGACGTCACCGAGGCCGGTCTAGAATCAATCTAACTCACTGTTTAAACCCAGATCATAGAAAACATTTCTCTAAACTCCGTCTAAGTGATCATAACTTGAACATTGACACTGGTAGGCATACAAAACCATATACTCCTCTTGACCAGCGTAGCGTCTCTATGATGAATGCAATGCAATGTAAGAAATATAAATATCAACAGTCAAAATTATTTCATTTTATCTCTAACTACAACCCTTCATTTTTAAATATGACACCCAAAAAGCAGTTTATTTTTATTATCAAAAATCAGGACCCAGCCAACATAGGTGTATGTTCAAGATGGTTTTCCCAAATAATGAACATATTGAAGTAGTGATATACATGTACAATGTATATGTATGTAAAACAATAGTCATTAATTGTTTGTTGATATTGTAACTTTTTAATGTTATTTTGTGCACTCTGTTCCCATGTGGAATGTTTAAATGCAATAATTTGTATTTTTTTTTATCTTGTCTGTTTAAAAATAAACGTTGTATTGGTATGGGTTCTACACTTGTAGGTTTATGTTTGTTTGTTTATGCGCGTGTAGTGGGTGTATTATTATTTATTTTTTTAGTTTTGAATTTAATTTAAATTTAAATTTAAAGAAAAATGCTTTATATGGCCTAAAGCCGTAAGTGTTCCTTGCGTGAACGAAGTAGTTTTAATAGCTATTAGTCAAGATTCCAGCTTAGTACTGTGGCTTTTTTCATTCATAATACGACTGGAAAGCCAAAGCGTAATTTTCTTTTGGTGGTCTAACAAAACTTAATTAGGTTACGTTCATGGCGGCACGTTTTCGGGTTTGATATTTGTTGTGTCCGACACGGGGTTGTCATCGTGTCATAGTTGGCACTCTTCAGCGCTGGAGGAAAATAACTCGACGTGATTAAAAAGGACTCTCGTGTCTCGGGAGATAAGAAACATGGTTGTTTAGGGTTACGTGGCAAGGCACGCTGGACTGTATTTTGACGTTTTCGCTAAACGAAGGTTTATGTTTAATGAGAAATTGATTATATTAAAACCTGTTGTCGCTTGTAGATAAGAGCAACATGTTCCTGGTATGTTATCATTTAGTCCTGGCGATGCTGATGTATTACATATTTTGACCATGCCACGGTATATCTCTCTATCACGCGTGTTCATCTATATAATACAAATATTGTACGTTTACGTTGGTGTCAGTTTCTACTGAATGTAATGTCACAATGTAAATTTAAATCAAGATAATAAAAAAGAAGAGGGAGCGGCCAAAGTTTTAAGCCTACGATGCCAAATTATGTTATTTTAAATATTTGCGGTCTGTGGGAAGTAGATATCCAAATCCAAACATGTTTTCATGCCCACATCCATAAGGCCTGTCCATCGTGGGTATGACCAGTGGCCTGCCCCAGGGTATTAAGTAGACAGCTGAAATACTAATTTATACTTCAGTTCGTCTAACGTATCTATCGTAGGCCCACATTTTAAAGGAACTATTCTTATTTGTTATACTTAACAAGACTTCCGTTTAAAAAAAACAAAAAAACAGTTGCTTTACCCAATTGTCTCCTGTTCCGAAAAGGACATTATAACGTTCACTTTTATTTTCAGTTCCTTAGTGTCTTGCAGAAGGTCATATATTCCTGTACCCTGATTCTGTTTTTACTGCATCCAAACAGGCCCGTAGGAACGACGTCTGCAGTGTGTGTGTGGGTGGTGGATGGGGGTGGGGGTTGATGATCTCTAGATGAGAGAGGAACAACATCCACTGGCACACGCCAGATTTTGTTAAATCTCCATTTATATCGAACTAAAAAAAAAAAAAACCCATACATTTTCATCCTCGTGTGAGAGTGCAGTCCGTATCTCTCTCCCCCCCCCCCTCCTCCGTTCAGGACTACGGACCTGCCCAACTGTTAGGCTACATACGGCACTGTACGCAAAGCGAGTTCATTTACCTTCCTTTCATTGCTTCCCACTACCTTTGGCAGTAATGGCTGTTCCTGTGTTCTCCCAAGCAGGCAGAAGAAACAGAAGTTGTGTTGAGTGAAGACGTCATGTAAATTGGCTGGAGGAACTTTCAAATGATTTTTCATTGTGACAGTCTGCAAACCTGGAATGCTCCCGATGTGGGTTTCAAAGCAATTACATGTCTTGTAGGACCATGTAAAATCACATATTTCACGCCCGATCTCTTCCTAATTGGCTCTCCCGAAATTTATTGTTCCGTCTCATTTCAAACAATATGTTTTACTACTTTGTTATTTGGTGCGCATTGAGAGTCAAGTGCACAAATAAAGTCCGGTGAACCAAGATGGTGCAAAAGACCATTTTGAAAAATTAAAAACGAAGTCTTTTAAACATTCGGATAAGCTGTGGAGTCCTAAAATGTTGTATACTAAACAGAATTTTGCTTTTTAATTCCAGGGGGGTTGGTTAACGACGCACTCAACACATTAGAATTACGGTTATATCGGCGTCGGACATATGGTTATGTCGAGAAAAACCCCAGTGGTTAGCTGACGGGGATCGATCCTAGACCGACCGCGCATCAGGCGGGCACTGTACCACTGGGCTATGCTGCCCGCTGCCCTACCCGAACAAGTTACGTGTTTTAAACGTTCTTGCCTCAACAAAAGGTAGAACATATTAATAATTTATAAAAGCAGCATAAAGCGTCTGACATACATGTATTACGAAATACAAATGAATCAGTGTTGTCGTGGTTTTGTTTTGGGTTGGTGTCTTTGTTTTTTTGTTGTGTTTTTTAAACACCATTTGGGCATAATTATGAACAATTTATTACACACGGATATATGATAAAAGTCTGCGTTAGTTTTTGAGAAAACCAACTCAATAAAGATGTCAAAAGCATATATATTATATTTACCAAAAAAAATGCATATTGCCTATACTGAACAAAATTAATGGCCAGTCTAGTCTAGTGTGATACGAAATAGCAAATTTTGATCAGAGATGACATTCAATACACTGGACCAGTTATGCATACAAAAAACATGCAAACAATGTGTGTGTGTGTGTGTGTGTGTGTGTGTGTGTATGTATGTGTGTGTGTGTGTGTGTGTGTATGTATGTGTGTGTGTTCGTGCGTTTATGAAAATGCCTACTTGACCAGGAATTATTACCGTACACGTTGTTTTTTACAGACACCTTCTAATTTTAGTTCATTTTAAATTGTTTAAAACTTCAGCACCTTCCAAAGGATTAAGTTGTATTTTTTCTTGTGATATATTTAAAGATAAATGTCGAAAATATCCACTGGCCCTATTTTTTTACTGAGTATAAATGCAAAACACATTAGTTAAAGAAGTCAAATATTTCTTTTGTTGTCATTTATTTTGTATTTAAATTACACTATAAATGCTACAATTATTAGCTGTAACTGTTAAAAGCTTTATTATGGATGGGCACATTTCCAGGAACACCGCACGTCAATGTTATCAATTGCTATATTTTAAAGGGACATTCCGGAGTTTGCTGCATTGTAATATGTTTTCGACTAATAAAATATTTCTACGATTAGACTTGCATATTAAATATATTTTCGTGTTTAGAATATCGGTGTCTGTGTATTCAATGTGTTTCTGGTCGTCTTCATATTTGTATGAAGCTAAAACTTGGTTTTGTCTTCAAATAATTTCGCACGTACGAAAAAACTATATTTTAGGAAATAAGATGACATTTAACCTGTTTAATATACAGACACTAATATTTTATGCAGAAAAAATGTATTTGATATGTAATTACAATGGTTAGAAAGTCTCTGTTAGGCGATAACATCTTTAAAAGTGCAGCAAACTCAAATTCCTTTAATAACGCGAGTGCGGAGGGGCAGTTTATAATAGATAAATTCTTAGAGATTTCTCCATATAGTCACTACTGCAAATGCTATAACAATAATAATAATATAAATAATTATATATAATAATAATACATAATAATAATTTAAAAAACAACAAATAGATTTAGACATATTTAATTTAAAAACAAAACAACATTCACTATGTATATATATGTATATATATATATAGTACATATATATCCAGACAAATAATGTAGGTATAATATATAAGGTATTGTACAATGACCTGTCCAGCAGGTGTACAGACAATATAGTGGCAAAATGTGAATCTGATAAAATAGTCATCCAATTGTTTTAATAAGAAATATTTCAAATTTTCGTCGAGTAATTTATTTGGCAGTATATTATTTATTTTTCTTGAGGTATAAACTGACGAATTCAAAGTGGTAATGCACATTCCCCTTTATTTGGGTTGTAGCTATTTTTACTCGGTTGAAACAATATTTATTCCATGCAGCACGTCAACATGCTACAAGGCCATGTTAGCACATTTCCTGCATATTAACATTCTGCTCAGTTAAAAACAAACATACTAACTGAAGAGGACTTTGCCTCCTAGTATTAAAAAAAAAAATTAAAATGCAATGAGACAAATATTCATAAATGGTAACTATACATCAAGTTTTTTTTTTTAAATAGGCAATGAGATGAACATACTTAGGTGAAACCAAGATTCTTTGTGTTTTAGAAGTTATAATTTGTGAAAAATGCAATTAAAGGCTAAACCTTAACATTCAAGCTACATTTTGTAAATGCAGAATCTGGCGACACATTGAAATTATAGCACAGCATCACAAGTCTTCAATCCATGATCTCAGTGAGCTGTGGACTGATTGCAAACAAACCCAGATGTGATCTTCCTGAAAAGCATTTTGTTTAGAAGAATTTTAGTTAAGAGTATGTAGCATTTTCAAAAGAATAATGTACAAACTAAGGTCTTCATAGAATGAATGAAATAAATTAACTAGTGACAAGGCCATGAGAGATGTTGGGGATAACACTCAGCCTATAACCCAACCATGATGAATATTTAGGCTAGTCATGGCAATGCCATCTACTACACCCAAAAACATTCCGTGTTCCTCTCAAATATTTAACAAATGGATACACTGCTAAAAACTTGAAAATTCATCAGCAAATACATAAAATATTGAGCCTAATTAATCATGCTTTGCAAACCCTCCTACAACCCCCCCAAAAACCAACCACAAAAACCCCAACAACAACAAAAAGAAACACCAAAGGATTCGGAGAGTACTGCTAAAGCAAGACATATCTCCTACCTAACCCAACAAATTTTCTTTTCTCTTCTGTTCAAGGGCCATAACTGTCAAACTTGATCTGTTATACTTCATGCTAAAGCTTTTCAGATCTTGAAGCACTAAAAACAAAAATGTCTGGAAAACTAGACGAATGGATAGACAAATGGAAAAATAGATGGATGGACAGACAAGAGACAAGACTTGTAGTCCACTCCAAATTAACCAGTAGGTCTAAAAAGAAGAAATCTTGTTCTAGCAATAGCCCCCATATGTTAAAAATATAATATTGACATGTTGTCATCTCTGATCAGTTAATTAACTATACGTCTAATATTTAAAACCCCAAAGAATCAATTAGCAGGAACTTAATGAACCGATTACACCTGTAGGCACAGTGAAATCCAAGTTACACAGTACTATAATAAATTTATTTATATCAGGGATATAGGTCATACATTTTGAGAATGTAAACAATATATTATATATATTATTGAAACTAAAACCAGAACAATAAACAACTTAAAAATGTAATACTGATAAACTTAAAGGTTGAAGATGGTCATTTGTCATACATAAAATCAGAACAAAAAAATTGTTTAATTATTAAAAGCAAGAAACCTTTGCTGGACATAGTCAAGTAAATCTATTGAATAAGAATTCTATTATTAATTAGAAAATATACATTTATGTGTCTCAGAATATGTCAAAAGGTAAAGAAAGATGGCTGATCCTTTGAATTTCTATCAGCATCACAGACAGAATATGAGTATGTTTCAATTAAAAACAAAAAGTACAGTGTAAATCGTTAAAATAAGTTGAATATTAAAGTTCTGAAACAACAACATATCATTACCCCATACTACAGTAGCTTTTGTCTAACACCCATTCACTTTGGAACCGACACAATATGCCCGTTTCCACAGTGTGCTGGTATAGACAGATTTCATCCAGAGTTAAGATTCTTCAAATACTGTGAGTAGAAATGACAAACATAAATGAAACACTATACTCCAAAGTGCTAATGCCAAGACATCAAATGGTTATGGGTGAATTCAGTCTGCCAGGTATGAACACACACTAATTAATATGACTGATCAAGCGGCATATAACCGTTACAGCAGCTGCGATTGATTGTTCAATAATTACATTTCCGTTACATTCCTTACAATATAATGTTGTCCCATTGGTCCAGATGTAGTAATGGATCCAGATGTAGTAATGGATCCAGATGTAGTAATGGGAGTTTGTTCATTTCTCAATGGAAGTACAAATTATGTTGTCAAGGAATGTCTTATCTGATGACGTCATTTTATATGGGCAAGTTGTCTTATTGAGCGTTATTGTTTATGGATAAAAACTAATTCAAAATAAAGTATAAACTTTTAATCTTATTATTAGCAAGTATGATTCAAATTTAATTATAAGTATTGTCTGTTTTTTCTTTTATGTTCAGCTGGGTATGAACTTGTTTTTTTTTGGCCGATTCAGAGTTTATGGATCTTTTTTTTTTTCATACCCAGATAAATGTAAAAGCGCACTCCCACTGCTCCGTTTCTCCTTCCGTTTCCTATCCGTTTGACATCCGGAAGGTACTGGCAGGAAACGAAATGATGCGGACTAAATTTGGAATGGACTAGTAGGATACTTTTAATTCGGCTCCGTTTCAAGTGAAACGAAACGGCATCCGGATGGAGATTTGAAAATTAAGAAATGTTTAAAATAATCGCCAGAACGTCTCCGTTGGCTTGTTCGGAAGCAGGTTGGATGGGATACTTATAGGATACGATCAGATCGTATGCCATGCAGACGAGGTTTGGGACAGTCGGAACACACGTTTCATTCGGTTTAGTCGGACTGCCGTTTGGTTCGATCCCAGTACAAAACGTATCACCCTAGCATCGCACCAGTATCCCATCCGCTGTAATCGTTCTCGGATGGTATTTGGTCAGCGTTCAGTCCAAATCCTGCTAGTACTAAACGACACCTGTCTGCACTCTACCAGAACATACTTACATGAAACGGAAGCAACTTAACGACTGGACGAAGCGCACGGAAGGGAACTAGGCGAATGCTGGGGGTAAACCTTTTGGTTGGAAGGGCCACGGATAGAACTTCAAATGTTGCTAGATACTGACCGTTTCGCTACATTTTGGTCGAATCGAGGTCGGATAGAGAAACGGAGCAGTGGGACTGGGCCATAAAGGAAATAAACAATACTTAAAATTAAATTTGAATCACACTTACTAATAATTAACCTTCAAAGAGCTGTGATTTCTCTTTGATATTCTAATTAATGTGGACCGACCATGTTCTTTTGTTCTTGACTTTACATAAAAAATATGGGAGTATTTATTGCTAATAGATTAACGGGTAGCTTGATGCGACTTAAATTGTGCCGGTTTACACAGAAATCCAGTTTAGACAAGAGTCCACTGTAAATTCATAATGGAGAAAATATAACACATTGGTGTAACATACAATGCCATTGGATGATTTAGTACTTACTGACCAATGGGCTTTGTCAATACTAAATATGGCTTCATAATTTTTGGCAAACTCCAAACACGTCACATGTTTGAAATAAAGCTATGTTTTACTATATTAAATTGGTAACAAAATGATTATTAAAAAATTAAAATTAACAAACAGATCTTTTAACTGAATAAATAAATCTTTCAGTTGTACTTTTAAAAATGATTGTGAAAATAAAAACCCACAAACGGTTACATTAATACTGTGAATTGTGTGGAGAATGGTGTCGACAAACTATATACTGAATATAAAAACAAAATCTTACAAGAAAAGCAAAATAAATATGTGAGTAATAGCATAATAATAAACTCTGTACCAGTTACTGTGAAGTTTATGTCTCTCATAAAATTATTTGTATTTGTTACTCAATAAATCTCTATGGCAATTAAGAATAATTTTATTCGGGACATAAACTTGAAACTACACAGAAACATATTTATTGTTTTCGACATATTAATTAACTCTCAATACAAATAATAAATGGTCAACATAGGTAAACCTTCAATAAATGCCATCAGGACATACAAGACAGGACAAGATCCAGGATTATGGCAAGAAATTTGAGCCAAGCTTCAAAGGGCACTTTGCAGAACAAAACTGAAATATGCTTCAAAATATTAAATTTCCAAGGCCTCTTTGAAATAAGAAATACACTGAATTACAGAGAAAATACACCAGTCAGATATCTAGGTTTAAAAAGGATATGAGAAGAAAACATAATACTGGTTTTCTATATAGGGAATAACTGGTTACTGTCTTAAG
>JAECMU010120765.1:4059-15002 GCA_016106625.1 Dracogyra subfuscus
AGTGTAGACTAATGACAGTGTTGGAAGTATCTTCGTACAGACTATCCTGTTGGCTGGAGTGTAGACTAATGACAGTGTCGGAAGTATCTTCATTCAGACCATCCTGCTGGCTGGAGTGTAGACTAATGACTGTCGGAAGTATCTTCATACAGACCATCCTGTTGGCTGGAGTGTAGACTAATGACTGTGTTGGAAGTATCTTCGTACAGACCATCCTGCTAGCTGGAGTGTAGACTAATGACTGTGTTGGAAGTATCTTCCTACAGACCATCCTGCTGGCTGGAGTGTAGACTAATGACTGTGTTGGAAGTATCTTCATACAGACCATCCTGCTGGCTGGAGTGTAGACTAATGACAGTGTTGGAAGTATCTTCATACAGACCATCCTGCTGACTGGAGTGTAGACTAAAGACAGTGTTGGAAGTATCTTCGTACAGACCATCCTGCTGACTGGAGTGTAAACTAAAGACTGTTGGAAGTATCTTCATACAGACCATCCTGCTGGCTGGAGTGTAGACTAAAGACTGTTGGAAGTATCTTCATACAGACCATCCTGCTGACTGGAGTGTAGACTAATGACGGTGTTGGAAGTATCATCGTACAGACCATCCTGCTGGATGGAGTGTAGACTAAAGACTGTGTTGGAAGTATCTTCGTACAGACCATCCTGCTGACTGGAGTGTAGACTAATGACGACGGTGTTGGATGTATCTTCGTACAGACCATCCTGCTGGCTGGAGTGTAGACTAATGACGACGGTGTTGGAAGTATCTTTGTACAGACCATCCTGCTGGCTGGAGTGTAGACTAAAGACTGTGTTGGAAGTATCTTCCTACAGACCATCCTGCTGGCTGGAGTGTAGACTAAAGACGGTGTCAGAAGTATCTTCGTACAGACCATCCTGCTGGCTGGAGTGTAGACTAATGACGACGGTGTTGGAAGTATCTTTGTACAGACCATCCTGCTGGCTGGAGTGTAGACTAATGACGACGGTGTTGGAAGTATCTTTGTACAGACCATCCTGCTGGCTGGAGTGTGTACACTAACCACAAATGGATTGATAGTTTTGATACAGTATGTTATACACTTGATGTGGGTGCTGCTTGTATTATGTCGATGACCAAAGCAAGTTGGTGTTAAGGTAAAAGAGATTTTTGTTTTGTTATTTGAAGCAGGCCTGTCATGGATATATGAAGATCTTTTCAAGGACAGTTGAAGATTGCATCTATTACTGATGATCTATGAACATGTAAGAGAAAAGTAAACCTCCACTGAGGGGATATGAGGCAGAGTTTCTATAATTTTTATAAAATCCACTAGCCATAAGATCAGTTATTAAAAAGATTTACTCGCCACAAATTCACTAGTCCTACTTTTAGTAAATTTAATTTTACTAATAGGAATAATTGGATGTATGTCACCACAAATAAAAATTCACTAGACCTACTTTTAGTAAATTTAATTTTAATAATAGGAATAATTGGATGTATGCCACCTAAAGATGAAAATAGAGCTTAAAAACTTAGACATGGGGTGGAGGGACAGGATATTCATATTTACAAAATACATTTAAATGCATTTGATAACTTTTTTCACTATTCATTGTGCATGGAGATAGTAGTTATTTACTTGCCCAACGTTGAATATCACTAGCCATGGGAGTGGGGCTGCCATAATCTAGAAGCCCTGTCTGGTACGGTTGTAGTAGTTATTTACTAGCCCATCACTGAACATCACTAGCCATGGGAGTGGGGCTACCATAATCTTGAAGCCCTGTCTGGTATGGTTGTAGTAGTTATTTACTAGCCCATCACTGAACATCACTAGCCATGGGAGTGGAGCTACCATAATCTAGAAGCCCTGTCTGGTATGGTAATAGTAGTTATTTACTAGCCAAACTTTGAATGTCACTAGCCATAGGAATGGGACTACCATAATCTGGAAGCCCTGTGAGGTTAAGGTCAAGGCTGCGGAATTAAACTCGTCTGCTCGCCCAAAATGGTAAAAAAAGCATAACATACAAATTGAGATGAAAACCCACTAGTCGGGTGAATCAATATAAAAATCACTAGCCTGTTGGGACACTCAAAAGTTTTGAGTAAAACTGCTGACAAATGTGGGGTTTTTTTTATGTGGCAAATGAAAGTGGTCATAAGATTTTAGAAAAAATCTCGGGTTTAGTGATAATATCTGAGGGCTAGTGGATTTTTATTTTATTTAGTAGTGCAGCTGGCTACATAAATTTGTTTTGTCTTAATTCCTGTATGGTGGTCTACCAACTGAGCTGATTGGGAAATTGCCGTTAGCTTCTTCCAATAGGTTCACTTTATATGGACAGCACTACAGAGGGAGATGTATGATTACAAATTGTGTGAAAAATAGGCAGCAATGACGGCTTTAGTAGCTGCTGGAAATCTCAGCATACCAAGGGACATTTTGATGGAGTATTTTTTAAATTATTTATTTTAATTGGTAGTGTCCAAAATGTCGATATTGAAAGTAGATGTTGAATGTAGAAAATCTGTGACTTGTTCACTTCAAGAGGGTTGGAGCTGGAATGTTTTTTCAGCTGAGCGTTAAGATTAATGAATGAATTAATGCATTAATTAATGAATTAATGAATGCATCAATTAATGAATTATTAACGTCACACCAACACAAAGTATGATAAATGTATATGTGATATGATAAAAGATGTTGGTTCCATTTCAAATTAATTGATTGTTCTTCCTCCTACACATGCCACGTACGTGTGTGTGTGTGTGTGTGTGTGTGTGTGTGCAAGTATATGTTTGTGTACCCTGTTTTATACACCCTATGTCCGGATTCTTCAATCATCTAGATAACCGTCAGCAGTCCAACTAGGAGCTGTTCCAGAATGGATTAGATGGGGTGAACCCTGAGGGCAGGCAGTATTTTTTCTATACTTTTCACCCATAGAATACAATTTTATTTATTTAGTACATGTATTATCCACATAGTTTACAGAGTTTCTGCAAGAGAGTTAAACGGGTATGGCACCATACCCAAATTTGTTTGCGGACTTTATCTTTTTAAGTTATCATTTTGATAAAATTAATTACTCTTATCCAGGGGTGCAAAAATGGAAAATATTTCACTAGCCCGGCCGGACTAGTACCAAGTAACATTTACTAGCCCGTCAGAATTTGTACTAATCCACCAGAACTTGATTGACAAATCATTTAATTCATATAGATTTACAAAATTCATTTGACATCCCACGCGTCGTTAACAGACCAATCTATTCATAACCGACAACATAGTTTGAATGTAATGAATCCATTTCTTTGACCGATTCTGTTTCCTGACTGTCGTTCTTACACAGTTGATTATTTGTCTATGCTGTACATATATTACGTATATCGTCATCATTTGTTTGAATGGTTTTAAATGTTGGCTTGGCCGATGCTCTGTCACGGATTCGATGGAAAATTACAGTCAGTCAGAAAGAAAAAAAAGATCGCTCGTCGGACTGGTTGTTGCATTTTTTAACTCGTCTGTCAGAATTTTTATTCGCATTTGGCGAGCGGGCGCGTACTTTCTGCACCTCTGCTTATCATTAGGCGGGGGAAAAAAATAATTACTTGTTTCCTATTACATGCTGGAAAAATATAGGGTGGGTAGGTAGGAAAAACTTTTTATTTTGGAAAATAATTTTATTTATGGATATTAAATAAAGGTGTTGACTACCGGTATCCAAACTAACCTCTGCATGTATAGAAATGCATTATGCAAACCAACAATACCATTCATCATCCATTCACCAAATAACTGATACACTTACAAATACCGTGAAGGGTGACAAGATCATGTTGACATTCGGGTTTCATTAAACAAAAAATAATTCACTTGTCCGTGGACAAGCAAAGTGAAAAAAAGTACTTGTCTGGTAGTACTAAGTACCAGGTCGGGCAAGTCGGGCATACTAATTCCACACCCATGTAAGGCATGGTAAAGTGACGTTTTTGGGGTATATTTTATGTGCAGTTTTAAATATAAGGGCTTTTTTTTCCATTATACAATTTTCAAAAGAAAAAAACCTTATGGCCATTCTATTGTCTATATCTATTTCATAACTTAACTTAAAAAAAAAAGGAAATATGTAGTACTATCCACATAGGTGTGTTTAAAGTCTTCTTTTTACATCCATTGACAACTTTCACATTTAAAATTGTTTTATGAATATTATCTTTCCAAGTGTATCTAAGAAATGGCCAACTTACCAATTTTATAATTTGCAATATAAGTTGTAGAAGAATCACAAGGGGTATATGGCGTTTTATGTATCCGCTGTGTGTTCTTTTATCCCGAGGCGAAGACGAGTGGGTAAAAAGAGCACACAGAGAGTACATAAAAAAACCTATATACCCCGAGAGATGCTTCTACAACAAATTTATCTTAATTACGTGTTAAACCATATAGCCAAATAATCAATAATTGTTAACAATTCATTAACGAAGCTGTATCACGCGGACACGAACGAAAACACTTGCCAGTGACGAAAAATAGTTCCATCGATTAACGAGTTTATAACTTCAAATATTTGTAATACGAAATTGTCTGAAACAGATATTAATTAATTGATTGATTATCAATGTTATTTATAATCTAATTATTGTTTTAGCATTAAATGGGGTGGCTGGAAACTGTTGGAAATTACAGACGGGGTATAAGAGAATTTGGCTGCGCCCATGGGGGTATAAGGCCGGCATATATCCCACGGCAAACAACCTATCAGATTAAAGAATTTTACACGAAGGCGAGACAATGTTAGTTATTTTCTGTATGCATCCAGTATTAAAGTGCTCACTTGGTTTGAAGCAATCAATTGGCTCAATGAATAGAAATGCAGTACAAATGCTCAGGATTTAACGATGCCACTCTAGAGCACATTGATTTTTATCTTTAATATCATCGGCTGTTGGACGCGGTCATTCTGACACTGTTTTTAGAGGAAACCTGCAAAGTTCCCAATAACAAAACGCATCGAGATCTTACTGACCTATTTAATCATTTGATCTGGCAGTAACCTCCCATCTCAGTACCGGTAAACATTCCCTCCCCTTGTTTATCAGAAGGTCACTAAATTTCTACAAGGCCAGTTTGTTGCTGGAGAAAATCATTAAATATAGTTATTATTAGTATTATTATTAATTGGAACACCTAGCTACACTAGATGTAGAGTAAATCGGAAAAGATGGCATATATTCGTGAAATTTGTTTCCGATTCTTCGCCCGATATCTCACAAAAGTAACCAAATCAATCAATTGTTAGATTGAAACATTTCGAGGCTAACGGGTCGCAAACAAAACTAAATTTGCAACAATAAAACCACTGATATATGTCCGCAAATCTGAAAACACAGGGTTATTCCTTAAATGTTTTTTGTGGAAATCGTTTATATTAAAAAACATTTTTGGATATATACAAAAAACGTTTTAGGGTCAGTCGGGTAAGCGGAAACAAACAATATTTTATGATACGCCTTACTGTATAATTTTCTTAACCCAAATACTAACTTTAACTCATTTTTTTTTCTGAGGTAGGCCCCCCATACCCTCTGTTGACTGTGGTAGCATTTACCCATACCCATACAGCACCATACCCAAAAAGTCCTTTTTGCAGAAACACTGGTTTAAGATATACAGGAAACTATAACCAATATGACACATGTATGTCATGTCATGATGATTTCATGTGCACAACAAATGACGTAGTTTTAGGAAGAGAAATCGCAGCATAATGCGGCTTCCTCGGTCTCATCTCCATGAGTAATCACTTAAGCGCCAGTCCCACTGTGCCGATTTTTTGCTGTCAATTTTGACAATTCCTGGCAGTCCCCAGGATGTACAATTGATTAAAATTATAGCAATCATAGATTTTGAGTTGAGGGGCTCTGAAAATGGGTGAAATGGCCTCTGGACCATATTTTAGCACCACCTCAGTAAAAATGTATCTCCGAAAACACTGACTGGGCTACATCCTGCTCACTAAGACTAATATTTTTCATGATTAGCTCGTCTTTAAAATAGCTTGTGATGACTGTCTTAATGTTTTCCTCCATCGTTTCATGTTTTTCTCCTAATTTGAAGAGAGGATTTTTCTATTCAAGGCTGACAATTTGTTTCAGGAAACATATCTCGGCTTTTAACGTTGACAGTATGTTGTCTGTCAAGCAGGTTGTCCACATCTTCTACCGAACAGCAGGGTCCTGCATTCTTCTTCACCTCCTCCATTATGTACTTCTTGTTTCATTTTGTTGGTGATCTTGGCCTCCTTTTCTGCCTGTTTTTTCTTTAGGATTGCTCTTACTTGATCCTGGACCTTCTGGATATCCTCCTTGTGCTTTATTCTGTAGATTTTCTCCTAGCCAAGGTCATGAGGTCTTTCTGTGATGGGGTGTCCTTCATGCAAAGCCAGGAAGATATAGTCTCGTTCTTCTTTATCATGTTTACTGTTGAGTGGTGATGGGGAGAGGCGTGTCTCCTCTAGAACAAACTGAAGTCCAAGTCTCCAAAAATTAATTCCCCAATCAAGTTAGTTAGCTTGCAATGTTTCATCCTTTTGTTTGTTGTTCACATTATTTCACTACGTTTCTTTCAGATACCTCCCCTCCCCTTCCTGCACACTAGGGGTGGTATTTTTTAAACAACTTAAGTTTCTGAAAATGACATAGTTAAGTCAAAAACTTAAGTTGGTATTTATCAAACGACTTAAGTCAAAAATAAGCTAAATAACTGGGATTCCCTAATGTATAACCAATGACAGCATCTTTGCTCGATAACGTCGGACTGCAAGAAACGAAAAACTGATGGGACAAAATAGGAATGTTTGTTCATTACACAACTTGCTTCGCGGAATTCACATTGTGGATTGGAAATCATAATTCGAAACAGAATTATGATATTCAGCAAAAACTGACGATTTGTCATTGTCAAACGTGCGGTCTTATTTACCAGGTTTACTCAGATTTCCACTTTCAGTCTCGCGCCTGCGCAGTTGAGACAGTCTTTTGCCTACTACATTTTCATTATCATGCGGTGCCTGCGCTGTTGGGTCAATCAGATAATTCACCTTGCAGTTACAGACAACATTAGACCCTCATAGCAGTGATGAAAATAAAGTCTAAGTGACTTCACATTTTATTTACAGTTTGACAGCCCTGGTACCCTTTGAATAAAACAGTGTACATAGTTGTTGTACAATTATGTTTTATTACATTTAGTTGTTTTAATTGTGATCTTTGGTCCTGATGCGATCTTTCACAGCTAACGTGTACTTTTCATACAGCGACACAAGTTTATGTGAAGTTGGTTTGCGTGACAGTGTCGTCATGCAGTTTCTAAATCAGGACACCCTAAATGGCTCAAAAACATCATAAAACATTGTATGTACCCTAGTTCAAAGTATAACCCTTATTCTGCCCGACTATTAATGTAATGCATTGTAACCATGAGTAGTGTACATTATCGTATTACCATAGATGTTGAGTATCAGGCTACCTGAGTGGGCAAATTTAAGAATTTTATATGACGACACCTTCATGATGAAGTTCATCTATAAAAACTGTTGTACATACATGTTATAACACCCAATGTTAATATGAACACAAAAAAAAGTCAATTTATTTACTTTAAATAACAATATATAAACATAATGTAGATACATTTTATTAAATTGTTCTAATTGTAGAACAATTATTCGGTCAGGGAAAAGTCGGGGCATTTTGAAATCTCATGTGAGTGGCAATCCTGAAAACATACCTTCATCTAAATGTCCAGTTTCTTTTTAAGTGATGTAAGCTGAATTCCCTCTGTTCTTCTGTTAAAAATGTAATGTATACTGTTACGGTATGGTAGAAATAACCTTTTATTTACGTGAAGACAACATATAAAGAACACTGTATTATATTTAACAATTTAATAAAATAATTAAATATAAGTTACAGTTACAAGTCAGTATATATGAAAAGTAAATTACAACTAATGACAATAATCAGATTCTTATCAATCTTACTAAATGTCACTGAATCAGTCCACGAAATGGTGATCTTCGATGTATCTTCAATGATCAGCTGTCGTCGTTATTTCCGGTCTTCAGCAGATGTGATTGTCAATAGAATGAGGCGTTTGCACAGAACTCGGATATAAAACAGCACGTTGCTATGTTGTTTGTTAATAAGAAAATGTACCTGTCTTTGAACACGCACAAAGTGTGTTTATACCATTTGACACTTGCTAGACGTTTCTGGAAACTTCTAGCATTCTCTAAACTGCTCTCTTTCACCGTAAACAATTTTGACGTCATTTAAAATATGACGTCATACCAAAGACTCATACTATTATTAAAGGGTCAGTGTCTACATTTTATCAACTTAAAATGCACATCTATAACAATACATAATTTATATATAAATTTCTCACACCAAATAACTTAGAAATATGACATGCAATGTTAGGTCTCCTAACTTAGTGTTTTACTGTGGGCAAAATTATAACCTACGATCAATTTAAGCAAATTGTGCAAAACATATAAAAACAACAAATTATTCCTTCAACTGGCAGCAGTAATTGCTATCCAATGGCAAGAAAAACTAAGATCAGTAAAGTCCATGACTTAAAGTAATTTATATTGCATCTAAAACAATTATTTTCTATTGGTTACACTTAGATACAAATTCGGTTAATTAATAATATAATGTCACAGTCATTAGTTATTTCAATTCATTTATATCATGATTGCACCCCTGTGAAATCTTACTAAACAAATTACATTTGAACTCATTGACATGCTAATCAATAACATGCTCATTATAGAGGATATTGAGGGATGAGCATCGGTCACAACTTCCTTCACTTTTACACCCTGAGAGGACAGATTTCCCATGATGGTTTCAAATGCTTTTGGTTCCATTCTGACAGAATTCAGTTCAGTTTCTCGCTTATCCACCACAACCATGTCCAGGATATGTTTACTGTTGTTGTCCATCATGATATACGTGCAGTAATTTGCACAGTATCCTGGGCTGTCGGTCCTGCCATCACTTGTACAAATTGAAGCAACAATAAGAACAAAATATTTATACATGCACTTCATTTGTTCAGATTCTGTAAGTTGGTCCACAGTAAATATTTAATTACTCTGATGAGATCTGAATTGGACCAGAATTGAGGACACTCCTCATAAAAGAATAGATTTATAAAAAAAATAAAATGTTAGGCACCCTATCAGGGTTTTTCTAGGACACCTTTCCCTTGAACACTTTCAATAATATAACGATGTGTAGCTTCGCAGTATGTTGTGACAGCTGGGATAATATAGTGACTTTGAATCCTATGAAATGTTGAGCTTGACACCATGCCTAAATTGAGGAACTTGCACATTAGGGCTATTTTGGTGTAGTTATTTCCAGAAAGAACTATCGCTGACGAAGACAGTGTAGGCCTATTGACCTGCAAGACATCTCTTGTCAGCAACACCACTATTTATCTCGTGGCCATCAACACACATCTAAAATTAAAAATGGACTTATAAATTATGATATTCTATTACTTCCATGAACATGTACAGGCCTTGACCTTAAGTTTTTCCAGTGGTAGCCCACCGGGCTACTAGGTTATAAAATCTAGTAGCCCTCAGTAAAAATTGGTAGCCCCACAATTTGAAAAAAGGAAAAAAACCCTCAAAGTTATATATTTGCTATTTAAACGTGTTGTTTTAGGGTGGTTGTTTTTAAAATTATGAGCAATATACTGGGAAATATATATATAATATATATAATAATATATATAATATATATAATAATAATTAAACTACTGGTCGGAAACCACTACCACCCAAACCCCACTTTAAAAAAAAAAACTTTTTCTTTTTTTTTAGACCTAATCTCGTAATGAAGGCATACAGAATATTATTGAAACACTTCATACGCTTTTCACGTGCAGAACTTAGTCCGAACGGACGTAAAAAGAAAATGTGATTCTTAAGAAAAAGTATTTTAATGTGCTAATCGTACGATCATGAAGATCGATATTACATATTTTAAGTATTAAAATGGCTTTAACTATCTTTAATAGGTGTCATTTCGAAGAATCTTAACAAAACTTGCCTGTATTCTAAAACAATAGCAGTTTTTATTGATGACAATAAACATGCAAATGCCGTGAGCCAGACAGGGGATCGCCATGTGTGTTTGTGTTATCACGTGACACGACCAGATGCCATTTTGAACGAGGATATTATGCAAAGCAATAGTAAACGATAAGAGAGATTTAATTAAAAATAAGATTAATAATTGTAACATTGAAAACATTTGTCAATTTATACATGTCTTTAACATAATAATAGATTTTAATTTTGTAAACAATAATCTGATAATCTGCATAGGTAGACTGGAAGAAAATAAACAGCGATTGAGTTATGGTTTAGTTTAGACTTCAGCTGGCGGCAAATAGTCTTGATAATTTTTTTTGTTTTTTTCATTTTCAATATTGTTTAACGTGCACATTCAGAGCAAGCTGTTATAGCGCACGCAACTCTTGATAATACAAGGCATTAGTTATAAGTAGGCGTAAAAAAAAACGGGCCGTATTGTTGATTGTCAAAATTACTCAACCGCCAACTGTAGGTCAGACTAGGGGAGCAATTAACAGTTCCAGCAGCTCGTGGCAGTAGAGTGCACGCACATGAAAGGGTGGAATTTCAGACACCGGTGACTTAAACGTCTTGCTGATTGTGGAGTGACTGGACATGTCAAAACATCTGGTAGCCCGGCGGACTACCGGGGTTAGACAACTGGTAGTCCGGGTGAGAAATCGGTAGCCAAAACACCCCGGGCTACCGCTAAGGTCGAGCCCTGATGTATGTGTTTTTAAATAAGATAGTGAAGTGGCACTATTATACTACATTGTACCCACTTCAG
>JAECMU010120772.1:3303-15514 GCA_016106625.1 Dracogyra subfuscus
ATACACCTACCCAATGAGTCCTTAAAAACTCGCTCTGGGTGGGAGCCGGTACCGGGCTGCGAACCCAGTACCTACCAGCCTGTTTTCCGGCGACTTAACCGCTAGGCCACCGAGGCCGGTCATTCCATTGATGTAGGTACTGATCATTTTATCTTAGTTTAACTTGATGGATGAGTATCGGTATGGATTTAAAGTTGTGTGATATCCAAAATTGTTGGTCATGCCTAGCTGGTTAAATACATTTTCAACGTGTTTTATCCATTTATAATTATATCCAGTTATGTTAGAGTCGTGCAACATTAGTTTATACAATAAGAACGATATTTTTGTTTGTTTGCCAGAAACAATTCGGGCCCAGATACTTGTCATCCTTTGGTGGATAATTAATTTTAGTGGTCTTCTTCCAAGTTCACCGTATATCATGAATAGCGGGGTTCCTTTCTTTACTGGTAGGATGTGTTTTAAAAATGTAATATGCAAAGCTTCAATAATATCAATATTTGCATGGCCCCATATTTGAAGTGGCTAAACCTGTTTGGGTGGCCTTGTCACAGTTCAAGCTGATGTTTATTTTCCTTTGACATGAAGGTTTGGGGGTATTGAATGCTATGTTTAGCTTATCATGTATGTTAGCCCCTAAATCACCGCTTTCATCGGCAGTGGTGTAACCGCAGCATTGATAAAAGAAATGGGTTGGTCCCTGGTGGAATTGAAACTGTTGTTAACCTAACCATAGCCGATTCCTCAGAAAAAGAAAGAAAGAAAGAAATATTTTATTTAACGACGCACTCAGCACATTTTAATTATGGTTATTTGGCGTCAGACATATGGTTAAGGACCACACAGATATTGAGAGAGAAAACCCGCTGTCGCCACTTCATGGGCTACTCTTTCCGATTAGCAGCAAGGGATCTTTTATATGCACCATCCCACAGACAGGACAGCACATACCACAGCCTTTGATATACCAGTCGTGGTGCACTGGCTGTGACGATCCTCAGAGAAAGGGTCGGCGTTTATTTTGAAAATACTATTCACATTGTTGAGCGCCTCTTCCTCGCCTTTAATAAAGGTATCACCATTTGCCAGCCTAGTGTTGTACAACACGTCTGTTACATTGTTCTCTGATTCTTCTTCCAGTATGTTAGTTATGGCCTGTTGCCAGTATACATGTACTGGTACAATCTTGGGTTATTACCGTTGAAAAAAACTTGACGATATCCGTTTATAGCGAACACGCATGAGTTTTTTAAAAGTGCATTTGAGCTTGTATTTCTTATTTCTACATGATGTTATAATATGATATCCAAACATAGCAGCTTTAATCAACAATTATCATATTATTATATTTTCTTAAGGTATTTTGGTCTATAATTGAATTATGACTTCATACCTGTAATGTTTATGCTGGGGTGTTGTTAAACATCTGTTATATTCTATTCATACCCATAAATATGAGGGGAATTTGTTTTAAATCCAGCATATTTTAATTGAGAAACTGAATGTGTGGAATATACGTATCTGCAGCAGTCAGAAAATCATCAGATAGGAATTAACATTGAATTTGACAAATCCATTTAATAACAACTTGTACAAAAAGCTAATTTAGCAATCCATGTGTATATGAGCCTTTATTTTGTTGAACTTTCTTCGGCTTGAGAGAACTTTAATTTGGTTGCACATTTTCAAACACAATTCACCAAGTTGTTGACATTGTTAGTGATCATAGATCCTGATATGTTATGTTTGTCAATCCCTTAATGAATTTGATTTGTTTTGTTTATAAAATATTATTCTGTATTAATTCAAAATGCATAATATGCATACTCAACAAAATTAAATATTTCAGCAATGTTTGATCACAGGTGATGTACAAACATTGTTGTGGTAAAATTGGGTTATTATTAAATTTGACCTGTGATAAATGGAAACATCTTTCTCATGATGCAGTTTTGTGGAGGGGTTTTATTTTTGCATTTATGAAAACTAGAGAAATTCATGTTTATCTAGGTTTCGTTAGATTTTGGTTTGTAACAAACATGTGATTTTGTTTGCTGTAAATTATTGTTTGAGAACATGCTACAGTTTAAACAATTTAAACAGAAAAATATGTAATATTTGTTTACCATATTTAAGATTGTTTTGTTTTTAAATACATGTACCTAGTAGCCTTTAATTAATTTTGTGGAGTATAAATCATTGTGAATAACCAAGCAGTTGTAAAATTGTGATGTTGACTTTTTTTGTATTTAAATAACAATTCATAATTATACACTAAAATAATTATATACATCAATCTTTTTTATTTGTTATCATGTGTATTATATGTAATGAATTTGTGTCATTGTGCACGGTCACTTGTTTGTTTGTTTGTTTAACGACGCACTCAACACATTATAATTACGGTTATATCGGCGTCGGACATATTATGGTTATGTCGAGAAAAACCCCAGTGGTTAGCTGACGGGGATCGATCCTAGACCGACCGCGCATCAGGCGGGCACTGTACCACTGGACTATGCTGCCCCTTTGTGCACGGTCACAACCAGATATATTCACCAATAAACTATTTTAGTTTTCATAAACCACAATCATACATGTATATATTATTACATTTTTGTACTTACTTATTTGTATAACACAAATTGTGATGTCACAAATTACATCAGCAATTATATATTAAATAAAAGAAAATATTTTATAAAGTTCTGAATTTTTATTCATAATTATACCAATTAAAACTAAATTTGTTCTTTCTGGAATAAAATGGTTGTAATGGTATAATGTTCATAAAGGATGAAAACACACCAGTTTTATTTATGCATTTTTCAGGCCTGTCATTTTAAATGTCCACGCCCACAGACAAGGTATATCCTCAATATTTAAATCAGGTGCATAAATCTCAATTCCACCTGCCACTCCCGGCTTGTATTTCAGACTTCCAGAGTATCCAAGGAGACTGACTGTTGTATCAGTGGAAACAACAGGATCTGCCAGAGTAAGGACTGAAGATGGCCACTTTAGAGTGATGGCATAGACTTCAGTTCCAGACGTCCCAGTCTTGCTAGTGTACCTTTAACACAACAACATTATATAACAATTTAGAAACAATACTTTTACAAAAATACACAATGAAAAATGTCTGCTATGACCCCTATCCCCTCGTGCTCTCTCTCTCTCTCTCTCTCTCTCTCTCTCTCTCTCTCTCTCTCTCTCTCTCTCTCTCTCTCTCTCTCTCTCTCTCTCTCTCTCAGAAAACCTTTTATTGGTGTAAAGTTGATATTCAATAGATGTACTGTACACACACAGACACAACACTTATGTATTGTTTAAGTGTCCATGTATGTACAGTTGCACATGTAAAAGATTATGCCTAGATTCGAACTACATATATACATCCCTAAAATCAGTGCATCATTATAGGATATTAATTAAACAAGCTGTCATTTCCAATTGTGTTTATGTCCAGAGTGAAATTAGTTTCAGTTGTCGCGAGCGAGTGACAATGGAAATGATTTCACTAGGAACTTAAACATGAAATGGTAGCAAGTTTAATATCCTATTCATTACCCATAATTGATATTGATATCACTCGACTCGTTAGACTGACTTCCATGTAAGATTGTAGTGTATCAATCGATGACGTCGGGGTGTTAGCCCCACTTGACAGTTTAGTGGGGCGCATCACTTTGATATATATACCACATGGGTAATAATAATCTGTATTTGACTCTACTCATCTGCTACAGGAACTGTAGACCATTGAAGATCAAAGAACAACTTACCACACCCCGGGTGTCATGGAGTCGTTTTGAAATTTCCAAGGCTTGGTGGCGTAAATAGCATCACCGTTCACATCCAGCCATGATCCCATTTGTCGGAGTCGCTCCTCAAAAATTGGTGCAATTGTTCCATAGGATGTGGGACCCACGTTTACCAGAAGGTTCCCGCCAAAACTATAAAATATTTACAGATTTTCTAGGAACATATACTAAAAGGTAAAGGTTCTTGTGACATGGATTGTTTGGAGTAATAAATTTGTGTATGGATGTAAACCAGAGAAAATGTGCACGAAACAGCTCAAAGAAATGCAACCAAGCAGATGTTGCAGCGATTGCATGCTTTGTGCAAGAAACATGGAATATTCGAGAGAAATCTTATCCAGTGTTCACCATAAAAGGACAGACATTCAGTCGCAAATCTTTGCCACTCTGTGCAGCCTTCAGAAGTCCAGAAGTCATAAAAACACCATTAGTGAACTGTTTGATGCAATTTCGTCAAGCCACGCCTCAGTGAAAATAACAGATGGTGAGTCATAGGGATGCTTGAATCTGGGACCTCGCAGCGTGACGTCACACGTCAATTCAACGTCCACAGAAACACCATATGGCACTTATGACACCTATATCAACAAAACAACCAGGTCAGGACTGTCCCCGTAGCTAAAAACGGCATCACCATACTTGAGCACCCACCCTATTCACCCGATGCTGAAAGGAACACATGTTTTGTCTGTTGAAGAGGTGAAAGCAAAAACGACGGAACTCCTTGGCAGCATTACACAACATGACCTGCGGAATTGCTTTGAAATGTGGAAGCATCGTATGCAGTTGTATGTCAACTCAGAAGGGAACCACTTTGAAGGCGATCATAGTTGATTGTCTTAATTTGATAAATATAAGGAGTTATAGAGTCAGTTTCGTTTATTTTGTGTCGGACCTCGTATATCACGAAAGTAAAAACTGAGTGCTGCAAACATTAATATGCAAACGCATTCGATATACAGACACTGGCATTCTAAACAAGAAAATGTATTTAGTATGAAATAGTAGTTGCCATCAAGGCTCTGTTATCGCAAACATCTTACAATGGCTGCAAACTCAGGACAGTCCCTTTAAATAAAGCCGAATTTTGATAAAATTCTATCGTTATTAAATTGCAAGAAACCTAATTTGAAAATCAGAAATACAGTTCTTCATAAAGCATTAATTGTGTTGTATTTCATTTAGCTTACTGAAACTTCTTAACAAGTTCATCAAATTGCTAATAACTTTTTTTCAGTCCCTGATTAATGTAAAATGATTACTACCTGACAACTTCAATAAGCAAGGCAATGAGTTCCTTTATTGAATAAAGTTCATCCACAGTGGCAGTGCGTCTGAATCCCCAGGATTGTTTATCAATAGCCATACAATCCTCCCATTTGTGAGGCATCAGTTTGCCTGAAAAACAAAATCGGAGGCCTTGGAATTGATAAAGCTCTCTTAATTCGACTGTTTTAAGTAACGATGCATCGTGATTGCAAGTAATTTTGCACTGTATTGCAATACAGTGAATTAATTAAAACAATTTTAAGTTTGTTTTGCTTAACGACACTTCTAAAGCACATTGATTATTAATCATCGGCTATTGGATGTCAAACATTTGGTAATTCTGAAACGTAATCAATAGAGGAAACCCGCAACATTTTCTTAATGCCGCAAGGGATCTTTTATATTCACTTCCCATAGACTGGAAAGCACATACCACGGTCTTTGTCAAGTTGTGGTATACTGGTTGGAAAGAGAAAACCCTCAATGCAGTAATGATGGCCAATTATAAAAGAATATTGGCTTAATGACTGCTTAACAAATTTAACGTACGTAGGTATGTGAAAAGGTTTTTAAGTTTGACGAAGATTTTGATATTAAATTTCAAAAGCTGACAATCTGCTTAAAAGAAAGTAAAAAGAGTGGTATGTATATATTTAAACATTTGACGAACATTTTAACATAAAATATTAAAAGTCTGTATTTTGAGGTGCATTTACTCATAGTTGCTAGTTCCACTTTTCGCTATATATTTACCTTTATTTGTTACAAATATATACACATTCATTTATTCTACACATAATCATTGCATAATTAACTCAAGAATATAAAAGTTGTAATGTGCTGCTGTATAAACTGTGGTTTCCTTAACAATCAGGGGCGGGACGTAGTTTAATGGTACAGCGCTCGCCTGATACGCGATCGATCTAGGATCGATTCCTGTCAGTGGGCCCATTGGGCTATTTCTCGTTCCAGCCAGTGCTCCACAGAACATAACATAACATAACATAACTGTATTTACTCTCATGACCCCCATTCAAGAATCGGGGGCAGGACGTTGTTTAGTGGTATAGGGCTCGCCTAATGGGCGATCAGTCGAGGATCGATTCCCGTTGGTGGGCTCATTGAGCTATTTCTCGTTCCAGCCAGTGCTCCACAACTGGTGTGACAAAGGCCATGGTATGTACTATCCTGTCTGTGAGATAGTGCATGTAAAAGATCCCTTGCTGATAATAAAAAGAGTAGTTGGTGACAGCGGGTTTTCTCTCTCAATATGCGTGGTTCCATAAATAAAATGTGCTGAGTGTGTCGTTAAATAAAATATTTTTTTTTTTCCTAAAACATCATGAATAAAAACAGAAAGTAAACCAAAAGAAATCTATACATCAGATGCCTAATTCACATAGCTCTCTTGAGCAACATTGCATCATTATTGCAAGTCTTTTTAAATTGCTATCCGAGATCACAAAGTTCAAAGAGTATAGTGAATCAAGGCCCAAAACTCGCTCGATGCGCGGTCGGTCTGGGATCGATCCCCGTCGGTGGGCCATTGGGCTATTTCTCGTCACAGCCAGTGCACCACGGCTGGTATATCAAAGACCGTGGTATGTGCTATTCTGTCTGTGGGATGGTGCATATAAAAGATCCCTTGCTGCCAATCGGAAAGAGTAGCCCATGAAGTGGCGACGGCGGGTTTCCTCTCTCCATATCTGTGTGGTCCTTAACCATATGTTTGACGCCATATAACCATAAATAAAATGTGTTGAGTGCATCGTTAAATAAAACATTTCTTTCTTTTCAAGACACAAAACAGTAGCTACTGAATGCAGAACGGGTACAATAATAATTTTAACTACAACATCTGTCTGTCACCGTTATTAAATTGTCAAATATGTTTTCCTCTAGGAAATAAATTTGTATGCTTGTAATCTTCATGGGCATTTACTTCAAGGTATTTTCTTTATATTATAATTTATTTCAAAATGAAAGTACATGTAAATACTTTTGGTGGGAAACACCCATTATGCAACTTTGACAGAGGTTTGTTTTAATAACCTGTGTTCCTCCCAATGATCTGACAAGTCCGGTCAGGTCGGGTCATAGGTTTTAATGTGAACATTCATAACAAGCCGTTGTAGCTAACGCTTGTCATGGGCGCAGATGTCGACTTTCGCCGGCTTCTCCATTCAGGCTAGAAAAAGGTTTGCGGAGAGTGGAAGAGGGGACCACCCACGTTGCTATATGTAAGGAAACACAAGCAGTCCGACCAGGGTTGGTTTTGGTGTCCATAATCTTCTCTACCCAACATATATGTAGGCCAACACTGTACAATCCTAAAGATGAAATTGTTAAAACATATACAGACAGACTGTAGGAACCAGGAGGAGAGGACCAGGGTATCTGTGCACCCTCCACTTGAGTCCCAAATCGTTTACGTTTTTACCTACTATATATAAACCACATACATGTATACTATAGCGGCCCCCTCCCCACCCCCTTCACATATCATTCCTAAGGGCCTGTAAACAGGAATAAAACTAAATGATGCACTGACCAGGATTGAACTTGTCAGTACAGTCCCAGAATCCACCATGTTTGCAGCCTGTATTGTTTCCCCACCGATCATTTGTAATAATCTTGTCCTTTACTGGGCTGTCGAATTAAAAAACAGACTGATTAGTCAAACATGGTAACTAAAAGCAATCCTAAGTTAATCGACATATGTTATAAACATTTTCAAAAGTGTACAAAGAATATTCCTTCTTCTCCTACTCTCACCCTTCTAAAAGTTTGCATCAAAAATGTTTTTGTAAAGGATATTGTTTTCTTTTTCCAATATGTATGCTGACAATAACCTCTTCCCCCTCCCTCCTCAACTCAGTGCACCATTAGTGTGTTTCTGGCAATGTTGATAATAATAAATGACTCTTAAACACAAAAGTAGGTTTTCTTGTAATGTCTGGTGCCATGGCATTGGCCAGTTACTTATAATAGAGAGACCACAGTTTCATTTCTTTTTACTTTGTCTATATATTTCAATAGTGGGGGTGGGTTTTTTCAGTTAGTTGTAAATCATAGTTTTGATCGAAGTGAAAAGCACACAAATGTGTGAACTTCTTTTTAAACAGCTAGAAAATCACCTTTCATTATAGAGCCAGGCCAAGAAGATTGTAGAGTTCCAATACCAGTCGGGACCAACCCAGTTCCCATCAGACCACAACAGATCAGGCTCGTACTTGTTGATCAATTCATACAGCTCGGGGAGAATTTTTGTCTGTTAAATAAACATCATACCGGTTACCACGTATGATACTGATTGTCCAGTTTATACAGCTCGGGGAGAATCTTTGTTTGTGAAATACATACCATACCGGTTACCACATATGATACTGATTGGTAATTTGATTCACTTGAAAGTTTTCAAAATAAAGGACATATATTGCCGGCTTAGTACAATTCATCTTTAAAATTTTATTTGTGTCGGTAAATGGTGATAATAAATGAAAAGTGGTCTTAATTAGCCAAACATAGAAAAAACATTGTCCTCTGTCATTTTAAACATCATTAATTGTATACACTGTATGAATATCAATTTAATTTTAACATGGTTTTTATTCTTGATTAGCTAAAAATAAATAATGTCTCTTTACTATTTGTTTTTTAGACTTAAAACTTACTTCATCACTGTATTATATGTCAAAATAACCTATATATTTTCTCCCTACTATTTGTGTTCAGGACTTGAGTCCTATCGTGTTTTTAAACATAATAAGCCTTATTTCAATGAAATGTATGTTTTGTTAAAAACAAACTGTATCCTACCGTAACAAAGTCATTCGTCTGAAAGTTGTTTGCTTGGTCCTGCAGAAACAACGGGTTGAACAAGTCGTATAGACAATAGTACACACCAAAGTGAATGTTGGTTCGATTTCGAATTGCAGAAGCCAATTCACCTATAAATATACACCATCTTCTAAAAACACTGACTTGTATACATCTGGCTAAAGTAAAGTTTGTTTTATTTAACGACGCAACTAGAGCACAGTGGTTGTTTGTTTTGTGTGTTGTTGGTTGTTTTTTGGGTTTTTTTTTTTTAAATCTTATAATCGGCTATTGGACGTCAAACATATAATCATTACCAACACATCTTACACATAATGCGGTGTTTGACAACAAATATATGAAGTTGTTTGATGCAAGGCCAAATGCTATTCCTACATTTGGTCTTCGCATTAAGCGTTTTTTTATCGCTTTCCAACATTGATTTATCAGCCACTTTGGAAAGTCCTTCATATTTTGTTTTACCACCTTGGTGTATTACCCCACCTAAAATTTTGTTTGATCTTTCGCATCTGCAGAAAGATCGTACAGATGCTGTTGTTTATAAACAGTTTTTCATGGAAATTCACGACAGGTACCGTGATTACATTCCTGTGTATACAGACGGATCATGGGATGGGACTTCTGTGGCTTGTGCTACAGTTTTTCCATCAGACACAATACTTTCCATGAGACTGCCTGACTCGGCATCCATTTTTCGTGCTGAAGTTTGGGCAGTCATTAAAGTCTTGGAAGAAATCAAAGATTCCATAGCATCCAAATTTATTATTTTTTACTGCTTTGGATTTGCCTCATGCCAGGGTTGGTGTACCTTATAGTGATTTTAAAAATAATATTAACCAATTTATCTTTTCGACTTGGCAACATGATTGGGATGGTGCGGTTGCGAACAAGCTTCATTCTATCAAGCCAGTCTTGGGAGAGTGGCAGTCCTCCTATAGACAGTGCAGGACAGATGAAGTAGTCTTGTGTCGTGCCCGCATCGGTCATACATATTTGACCCATTTATTTATCTTGAAGAAAGATCCTCCACCTCAGTGTGAACACTGTCGGTGTACTCTGACGGTGCGCCACATTTTGGTGGAGTGTAAGCATTTAACTTTTGAATTTTTATATTGATGTTGTTCATCACCTTGTGTTAACATTTACCATAGTTTGACACCCAACATCCGATGTATTTTTCGTGCTGGGGTGTCGTTAAACATTGATTCATTCATTCAAACATATAGTTATTCTGACACTCTTTTTTATAGAGTAAACCCGTTGTCGCCACATAGGCTACTCTTTTACGATAGGCAGCAAGGGATCTTTTATTTGCGTTTCCCACAGGCAGGATAGCACAAACCATGGCCTTTGTTGAACCAATTATAGATCACTGGTCGGTACAAGTGGTTTACACCTACCCACTGAGCCTTGCGAAGCACTCACTCAGGGTTTGGAGTCGGTATCTGGATTAAAAATCCCATGCATCGACTGGGATCCCAACCCTGTACCTACCAGTCTTGAGACCGATGGCTTAAACACTGCGCCACCGAGGCCGGTACATCTGGCTAAAGCATAAACAGTTGTTGTTTTCTTTTATTTAGAATATTTGTTTTATCATTGATCATCGGTTAGGCCATTATCAGTTTACATTAACAGAGCAATTTTTATTATATATAATCGGCGGGGGAGGGGAGGGGGTAGGCAGGCTGGTTTTTGTCAGATTAAACGAAAATGTTCACATCTGCATAACAACATTTATTCATATTAGCATTACTATTGTAAATAGGTTCCAGGTTAGCACACTTTGCCCGAATAACTGTATTTTATTTTTACCCGAATTTGAAGTTTTTCTCGAGCATTCGGGGGTCAGTCCATCCCATTGATATACTGAACAAAATAAGAAACTTCCGCTAACTTTGCTTGAACATAACTTGATGAAAACAAACCGGGGGAATAATGGTTATTTATGAGTTTAAAGAGTGCTCCATGATGCATCGTTTGGTGCACAAATCATGGCCATAGGTTAACAGAAACTGGAAGACATTTTGACCAAGTGTGTTAGGGGTTAAGAAAAAGAAAACTCACTTAAAAACGGGTATGACCTCCTCTTGAATTGACCACTGCAGTGCATTGCAAGCGCATAGAATTGACTAAAGTGTTCATTTCTGCCTGTGGAATATTGTTCCATTTCTGAATGAGCGCTTGAGGTTCGTTGACGTTAGCGGGTGGGTTAGGACGATCCCTCAATCGTTTGTCCAGACCATCCCAGCCATGCTCGATGGGGTTGAGATCAGGACATTTAGCGGACCAGTCATCAATGAAATCAATGTTATTTGTCCTAAGAAAAGTTACAGTGTCTCTAGCTGTATGCTGAAAAATCGAGATGTTGGCGTTGTTATGGAACAGAGGAATGACGTGATGAGCGAGAATGTCATCCCGGTAACGCTGAGCATTTAAATTGCCATCAGTGACGACTAGTGGTGAACGATAACCATGGGCAATGGCTTCCCAGATCATGACAGAACCCCCAACCCCGAAACGATCTCGTTCAAAAACACAACAGTCAGTATAGCGTTCATTTAGTCGCGTACCCTGCCATCACCACGTTGTAAAGAAAATCCGGATTCATCCGAAAAAAGAATGGTATTCTAGTGTCGCCGTATCCAACGAGTGTGTACACGTGCCCAATTAAGATGATTTAGACGATGACGTTGCGTTAAAACGCATCCTACGTAAGGACGTAAACCGGAAACGATTACGAACAGTTTGCCCACTGATTCAGTAGCAGTAGCAGTTTGGAATCGATTGCGCAAATGCGTGTTCATGATATAACGGTGTTGACCATGCGTTGTAACACGCGGACGTCCACGACGTGGCAAGTCGTTGGTGCTTCCGGTCGTTCAAAATCTTACACGCCTTGCAACGTCTTCTGTCGACATGCCAACATCAAGCATGCCAATCGCCCGTTCGCGTAAATTATTGGGTATTCTTGGCATTACTAAAATGTAAAACACGTTAATTTGTTTTACAAATTTTGAAGCGTTTTCGTTCACTTGACAACAGTGTCAGTAAGACAAGTAAAACAAATTGACCGAATACTACACGGGACATGTCGAACCGATAGAAAGAAAGAATGAAATGTTTTATTCAACGACGCACGCACTCAACACATGTTATTTACGGTTATATGGCGTCCGACATATGGTTAAGGACCACACAAATATTGATAGAGGAAACCCGCTGTCGCCATACGCAAGGGTGCGCAGTTCTGTACGTATACATACATGTACATAGTT
>JAECMU010120776.1:0-11479 GCA_016106625.1 Dracogyra subfuscus
GAGATAGGGTTTGTGGAGTGATATAAATAAGATATATATATAAAGAACCTGGATTGATGTTGACACAGTCTGGGGAAGAGATAGGGTTTGTGGAGTGATATAAATAAGATATATATAAAGAACCTGGATTGATGTTGACACGGTATGAGGAGGAGAGAGTTTGCGGAGTGATACAAATAAGATATATAAAGAACCTGGATTGATGTTGACCCAGTCTGGGGAGGAGATAGGGTTTGTGGAGTGATGTACAGATCTCCATATATCCATTTATCTCCCCGCTCTCCTGCACGGGTCCACATTGGAGTGCCCAGGTTGTTGCCTGTAAGAAAAACGTAGCTGAAGTTCATCACAGTCTTGAATCAAATAGTGAGGTCAGAGAAATACAAAGTATATATCTTGTACAGCTCTGAATACACTTTGTGTATCTTTGCCTGAAACCCCAAAACAGTTCTCTTCGGATTCAAACTACACCCTATGTTTAGAACCAAAACTCCCCAGATCTGGGTGTGGTTCTGGGTCTGGTGAGTATGGTACCAGCTAAAACTGAAATGCACAGTATCAAATGTGACAAAACACACCAAGTTTCTGCTTGTGTGTACTACAGATCTGGCAGCTGTAGCCTGCACACAGTTTAATGTTTTTTTTAAATAATCAATAGAAAGATATACAATAAATTAAATACATTTATCTGTTTGTTTTCAGCAAATATATATTAAATTTTCTGATTTTAATTCCAATATAAGATAAATATTTTTGAATAAACCAAAAAACGACAATGAAAAAAGCTATAATTACCCTGTTTGCTGTATATGTTGAGCTTTCCAACATTAGTTCCATACATATGATAGTAAAACTTGAGACATTTGCCCACTGTGTCCACAGTCAATGTCGGACTTAGCAGACGTGCGGTGTTGTTTTGGTGTTTAGCTGTTGCTTCTGTGTAGATGTAATAGCCTGAAGAAAATACAAAACAAAATTAATTTACTTTTTCCTTAAGATATCAACAGATCATCATCACCCTGTCTTCTGTGTTGTCCATACCATCACCCACCTGTCTCAACTTCCTCCATGGGTGCAGACTCTTGTGTACTTCCCTGTATCCATCTAGCATCCTCATCCTCTGCCTCTAATAAACCTGGTCTGACCACAGCACTAACTGATGACAGCCAGTAGTAGGGGAACATGTTAGGTGGTTATAAGTGCCTCTTAACAATGCCAGAAGTAACTACTGACAACTCTCCACTAATCTCACAGCAAAAAACCTGATGGGAATCTGCAGGTTTGTGGCATGGATAGCTACGAGAGACAAGCACCTGTCCCGGTCGGATAGACAAGAACTGGGATGTGGATGTGGACAGCAAAAGAAGTTGAAAGTTAGGAGGTATTGTCTGATTGAGAAGAAATGATATGGAATTCAAATGAGAGAAAATAAATGGGGCAGTGGGGGGGGGGAACCAAAAAAAACCCCACCCCAGATGACCTCATCAATTTGCAATACCATCAACTAGCCTTGAATGTCAACAGATACAGTGATTGCAAGAGTAATAACCAAATTAATTTGCAATTTAATCATAATTACACAGGGCTAGCCTATCAACAGATACATTAATGGCAAAATCAATTTGCAATACATTTATCTGGACATAGCTCAGTTATGCACAGGGCAATCTATCAACTGCACATTTTTCATCTGTAGACAAGATCAGTGTGTCAAAACATAGTGATTGTAAGATTAATGACAGTATTAATATTATAGAGGAAACATAAATTTTTCTGAACATTAGTAGTTAGGGAGATTTTATACATTTTCCCAAAGACAGGATAGCACATACCATGGTTGGGATGGGAAAAACACACTCGTAATATAAACAGTCTCTCACGGGAACTCATTTAGTACTCTATATTTGTGTATTTCTTACCTTTGAAATTCTGTGTGGTGTGATCAAACCTGGGCCCCGTTCCGAGCGAGCCTGTTGAGTTTTGTTGCAATGTCCAGTCAAAGTTATCCGTCTTGTCTTGGGTCCATGAGCAGATTGTCTTCTGGTCGAAGTTGCAGCCCAGTGAGTTTGGTGCTGTAAAATGAATTGACTTAGGCTATAAAACACAGTTTTAAAGTATGCAAATATGTCTAGCTACATATAAGGAACAGCAAAATAAATGTGAATATTCAGGCCATTGAGATTAGAAAATATTCATAACCCATTTATCGGTTACATAAAAAAACATCCATGTAACCCCTTTCATTTTTGTGTTATATCCATGTAAATGAAAAAGAAAGAAAGAAATGTTTTATTTAACAACCCACTCATCACATTTTAATTACGGTTATATGGCGTCAGACATATGGTTAAGAACCACACAGATATTGAGAGAGAAAACACACTGTTGCCACTTCATGGGCTACTCTTTCCATTTAGCAGCAAGGGATCTTTTATATGCACTATCCCACAGACAGGATAGCACATACCACAGCCTTTGGTGCTCGAAAAAAAATAGGTTACACAAAATCAGATGTGAACGAAACAACCATTCTTGCAATTTTCAGAGGCTTGACAGTATAATTAATATAATATAATTTTCATGATACATTTAATCAGTAAATAAACTGTCAAAATGGGCCTAAAAGGTTCAGAAGACATCTGAAGCTTTCAAAAGAAACAAAAAACTAATAAATTTCAAACTGTATACTAGTAAATAAAGAAAACTAAATTAATCTTTGTGTTTTATTTGTGGTGCAGTATATATGTATATTTAAAACTATATATGTATACAGTAAATATGTATATGTAAAACTATATATGAATACAGTATATATGTATATATAAAACTATTCTGTGCTTAAACAACCCAGTTTATGCTAATTATATTATCCAATATACACACTGTGATAGAAATAAGGATCATCTGATTATACAAGATGACACAGTTAAGGTACTAAAGGCCAAGTTTTGATAGTTGTGCTCTGTAAACAGTAACAAACCGAATGTAACAGCAGTGACAGGCTGTGGGGTGGATACTGTTGTTGTTTTGTTACACGAGCCAGGTGTTACAGCAATGTCATCCAGTGCAATATCTCCCAGGTAACCCTTGCCTATTTGTCCATCAAATGTTATCTGAAATTTTAACAAAAATACTTTTATATTATAATCATCAATATAAGTTATGTTGTTAAAAGGACATTCCTGACTATTCCTGACTTTGCTGCATTGTAAGATGTTTCAGACTAATAAAATATTTCTACGATTAAACTTACATATTAAATAAAATTTCTTGTTTAGAATATCAGTGTCTGTATATTCAATGTGTTTCTGGTCATCTCAATATTTATAAGAAGCCTAAACTGGATATTACCTTCAAATAATTTTGTACGTACGAAAAAATATATTTTATGAAATAAAATGAAATTTAACCTGCTACAAATATTAAAACGATCAAAAACATGTTTAATATACACTCAATAATATTTTATGCACAAAAATATATTTAATATGTAATTACAATAGTTAGGAAGTCTTTGTTAGTCGATAACATCTTTAAAATTGCAGCAAAGTCAGGAATGTCCCGTTAATGTTTACGAAACAAAGTGTCAGTTGAACAAAATCACTACAGGGGTTGTTAAATCAAGAGGTAAATTATGTTAGCTAATAGCAAATTTGTTCACAGCATTAGTTAACCAGCCACATCAGAGAATATACATTATTCTTTTTAGAGCGATGGTTAGCATGCATCCACAAAAAACAATGTAAAATCAGTTGCAATAATGTTCAAGCAAGCTCTCTAAAGAATAGAAATAGAAATTATTTTATTATTTCTCATGTTTCCATTAAGTTATCAATTTACATATTCCACTGATTAATGGAAGTTCAATACAAATTTACATAATTAAACAATAGCATGAGATACAGCTGAATAGCAATTTAAGTAATATTTACAGTAGTTTTAAAAATAAATTATAGAATCAAAATGTGAATATTATGAAATAAATGTAAAACATTTTTTAATAACAATTTAAAAAATAAATAAAATGCTTAGTAATATTCAGTGTAAAATATGCACTAACCTGATATTGCACAGGCTTAGTAATATTCAGTGTAAAATATGCACTAACCTGATATTGCACAGGCTTAGTAATATTCGGTGTAAAATATGCACTAACCTGATATTGCACAGTGCTGGAAATTTCTACATGAGCTTGCTTCCAAACGTTTCCTTGGTTTCCGGTTATATTCCACAACAATTTGCTGCCAGACTGGGTAGGTTGATACAATCGTAGGACACCAACATCTACATGTATAACACATCAATAAACATCTTGCATGCTCCACAAATGATCCTGGTGTGTTATATGCATAGTCTTAACAAAGTATTGCTTGCTGACTGATCATTTATGCTTTTGTAATAATATGATTTAAATCATACATATTGTCATAATTACATCACTAATATTTATTAACAGACCAATAAAATTCAGAACTATCTATTCTAGTATACTGATATATCACTGATAAATGGTTGACAAATTACATGCTTAGTAAATGTATCTCACAACTTTATACTTTCATACAACCCCTGCAATTATCAACACCAATTGGCAACGCTGTGGAGGTTTTAAAAAATTCTCCACAGCATTTTTTTTGGCTTGAACTATATTTAGTGTTTTTTCAATGCATATTTGTTTTGCCGTGGACATTGTTAATTGAAAAAATTGATATAAATTAATTTCTTTAAAAATTTTACAGTTGCACAGTGGTATATTGATATTGTATATGCTGTTAGTGGTTAATATATTATATACGCACCTCTGCCGTACATGAAGTACCAGAAAGAGACACAAGCCTTGGAGGTTGGAGCTAGGAAGTCGCTGTATAGCCATGCACGCTGACCCGAGTTTCTCCCACTTGATTCAACATACACATAGAAACCTAAAAATCATATCAGTCATAAATGAGGACAGGCATGGTATAGTGTGTAGAACTTATCAGTCTCGAAAACAAGGAACACATACATTAAAAAAATAAATTAAAAAAATATGTCTATAGTAGTTAATTTATATTAAGAATAGGTGGTAGATGAGCAGTCAAATTTAGAATAGAATATATAATCTTTGTAGAAAGATCCATCATATTCTAAATGGATTTTCTGGACTTCTTTCATGTTAGAAATGAACAAAACCACTATTATAACAGGTACGGAAAACGTTTATTACGAAGCATGCAGCGATTCTGGGGTAAAAAGTTTTAAATTTGTTTATTAATTCTACAAAAATACATTAATATTATGCGGCCCCTCCACTAACTAGATCTGCAACTCAGGGTTTTTTCTAAATAAATATGATGCTTCTGAATGAAGGCAATATGATCGATACTAAACAGCCCTACCTTGATCTGAATTGGTTGTGTGGTCAACCTGGGGTCCTGTGCCCGCTGTGAGCGTTGTGCCAGATGTTCTGAGCCAGTCAAATTGATCGCCGAGGTTGTGTCCGTTGTTGTAGCCACACATGTCAAACTCAAACGTGCAGCTTCCTGGTGGTGGGCACTGGCCATCAACAATTCTGATGTCATCAAGCGCAATGTCGCTCCTGTAACTCTTGCCGACAACGCCCTCAAATATAACCTGGTAAAGGAAACAAATAAAATTGCTCTTAACATTTGCCCTTCTTGAGGGTGTGCCAACCAAAGGTATATATCAAGTTTTATTGATCTTGGACTTCCAGTTTGTCAGAAATGCAGCTAAATGCGAACATTTAACACTGAACTAAATGCTAATGTACATAGAATTTAATTCAAGTATTTTAATTAAAATATTTTTTATAGTTTTAACATGCATCATAATGTGCTCATACAGATGCCACTATAAACCAAGTTTTATTGGTCTAAGTTTTATAGTCTGTGAGTAATGGACATAATGTTGAGATTTAAATGCCAAAGTTGATGCTGTCACTGTCACCATAGCTGTCATAAAGGGAACGAAGGAAATGTTTTATTTAACGACGCACTCAACATATTTTATTGATGGTAAAATGGCATTGAACATATGGTTAAGGGCCACATAGACTGAGAGAGGAAACCCACTGCTGCCAATTCATGGGCTACTCTTTTCTATTAGCAATCAAGGTTTGGGGGAGGGGGGGAGGAAGGAGGAAGGAGGGACTGCCTGCACTGGCAGGTTCAAGAGAGCACCACTAGCCAGATCACGATCGGCAACAGGCTGGGGGGTGGTGGTGGTGGTGGTGGGTCTATGGAATTTTTAATGGAGCAGTTAATATGCCAAAGAGAAAAAGTGCGCATTTCAGTATGAAGGAATTTTGGCAAAAAATTTTAACGGTCGATCAAATGGAAATGGTAACGGAGCTAATATAGTTTTTTAACTTCTATTAGCAGCATGGGTTCTTTTATATGCACCATCTCACAGACAGGCTAGAACATACCACGGTCTTTGATATACCAGTCATGGTGCACTGGCTGGAATGAGAAATATAGCCCAATGGGTACAGATGTGACAGGAGTTCTATAGTGTTATTTGAATAACAACATGATGTGTTGTGCATGTACACATCTATCAGGTATATGAGTATATGGCAATTATAAAAACGGTCATGGCAAAAAATATGCCCTGGAGATTAATTCATCAATATTAAAATAAAATTAAAATAACTGAAAAAGTGACACAAAATTGAAAATTCTATGGTAAAAGTAAATGTAAGATAGAACATAATGCTGTGAAGTGGCACATACCTGCCAGGGCTGTTGTTGGTTGACTGTGACAGCTGCATGATGCCAGAAATTCCCTTCATTTCCAGTCTGAGTCCAGATGATGCTGGACTTGATGTAGACGTTCAGTTTGCCGACCAGGGAACCATACATGTGGTACCAGAACTTGAGACACATAGGCTGTGTTGTAGTCGGGTACAGCGGACTGATAAGCCGGGCTTTATCACCAGCAACTCGTGGAGCCGAAGACTCAATGTAGATGTACCATCCTGTCAAACAGTTTCATAGCAATTTTAATTGGAAGATACATTAAGATAAAAAACAAAAAACAGTGTATATAAAATATGTTTGTGCTTTTGTACAAACAAAACATTTGCACTTTTGAAACTGTTCTGTACCTTATTAATTATACTAAATTTGAAGACCAGAATTAAAAATTAATGTAATGGATTTCAAATTCTGCATTTCCAGAAATAAAACTTGTTTTGGATTTTATTTCATACCAGCAGTAATTATTCGAATTTTAAAATTCTGAGTGTCAACTGAAAAAATGAATTTAACATCCCAACATTTTGTATTTTTGTATGTATATCTGTATATCTGTTGTTTTGTTGTTACAACTCTCTTTAAGAGGAATAAAGAATATATATAATATCCCAACACAAAAACCTATATCAGCTATAGGATGTCAGTTATCTAAAAGAAGTTAGTTGATGGGTATATAAAATATATACAACATAACACTGTTTTTACACACCTGCACACAGACACAAGTTACACACACACACATGGACAGACAAGATACCTTGACTACTTTCCGTGGTATGGTCGTAGTTTGGCCCAGTTCCTACTGAGATTGTTCCATTCTGCTGTCTAGTCCAGTCAAACGCATCATTCTTGTCCTGCGTGAAGCCACAAAAATCTACTTCAAAGTCACACATTACTGAAATTAAAGACAAATTACATAACATTAACAGTGGGATAGAAAAGGTTCATTTATTTAAACAGTAACACATTTTTGTTCTTTTTTTTCACTAGTGAAATCTATGAAGAAAACAAAGATAAAACAACAAGCTCTATTTCGAATTTATCACTGAAAAGATTAAAAAGTTTAAAATCTTCTGTAAATGACTGAAAACATTCAGCTATTTAAACATAGTAACCTATACAACTCATTTGTAGTTTTCACCTGTATTCACTGATCAAAGAAACTAATACAAACAGTTACATTACTTTCACTTGTAAAAGAACCTTATACCGAAAATAAAACAAGAACAAAAATTAATGGGTGTCAAGGGGTTGAATTTATGAAAGGTAATCACTGCACATTTATTTTAAATGTGTTTACATCTTTATATCATAGATAAAATAGAATGTGTGGGGCACATGGCTAAACACATGTGTTTACTGTGAATTAATAAATAGATAGACCGTTAACGAAGTTACACATGATCAAGATAAAAACATAATTTGTAAATTTGGTGCAAAGTGTGTTATGTCTCTAATTAGATGGCAGAAATAAACTCACATGGTGAAGTGCATGGCCCTGGGACAACTGAAATGTCATCCAGCCCTATGTCGCCAAGGTAACTCTTTCCCACCACCCCTTCAAAAACAATCTGCAAACAAAAAGTATGGCTTAGTCAATAAGACAAAAAAGTTAACTTCATTTACAAAATAAAAATTTAAAATTCTCAATTTATGTTAAATTACAGTACATACTCCAGTTACAAACAATGTCGTTTAACTGTCTCCTTTATAATCTGCGAATGCAGTTCTTTATAATCTGCAAATGCAAATCTTTATAACCTGCAAATGCAAATCTTTATAATCTGTAAATGTCAAAGCAGTTCTTCAGCTGGTCCAATAGCCGATGATAAGATAAAAAATCAGACTAAGCCCACAGCTAAAAGCTGATGGGGAATGGCAGGTGTGTGGCACAGATAACCACAAGAGACAAGCCCCTGTCACGGTTGGAGAGACAAGGACTGGGATGTGGAGGTGGACAGCGAAAGAAGTTGAAAGATAGGAGTTGCCAGATCGGGAAGAAATGAAATGGAATTCAAAAGGAGAGGAAAGAAAGGGACCAGTGGTATAACAATTTTTTTTTAAACAAATCAATGTGTTTAGTGGCGTCGTTAAATAAAACAAACTTTACTCTTTCTTTTCTTCAGCTGCACCTCATACCTGATACTGACTGGAACTGAGGATAGTCCTCTGTGCATGTCTCCACACATTTCCCTGGTTGGATGTCCGCTTCCACTGCAGACTTGTGTTGGTCGAGGTCTGCAGGTACACGTTCAGCGTGCTGATGTACGGCCCATACATGTGGTACCAGAAGCTCAGACACATGCCTGTCGATGGTGTCGGCTTCTGGATTCCCGACGACAGTCTCGCTTTCTCACCGTGTCGTCTTGGTGCCGAAGTCTCAATGTAGACGTAGAAGCCGTGACCCGATGTGTGGTCATGTGATGGGCCAGTTCCTTTGCTAGTTGTAGCTTTGTTCAACATCTGCCAGTCAAAATCATCCGTTGTTTCTTGGAAATAGCCACACCAGCCTGAGTCAAAGGTGCAGTTCATGCCTGTAAAAAAAAAAAAAAACCACACATAGTGTCAAGTAACAAGTTGGTAAAAATAAAAATGTACTTTTATTTTAAAATATTATAATACATGAGGTCTCAAATAATTAATTGTAAGAATAAAAATATCCTGTAATTTAATTACAATAAGATGTTATAATCGATGAAATCTTAAATAATTAATCATGAACAAAAAAAATCAATTACTGTAATTCAGGAAATTAATGCGACATTAATTTATCGCGAGTCGATAACCCTAGCCAAAATCGCGACATGAAATTATCGCGAGTAGATCGACTCTTACTTGCAACAATAAATATGTCAGATATGTTACTGACCAGTGGATTAAGACCTCGTGATTTATTCTCAATATACGACCATTCCGCCAAAAGTGGTTATAACAATTACTTTCGAGTTTTAGTTCTTCCGTAAAGCCTTGTTACTTTTGCGATTCCGCGTACTTCCGGCTAATACTTTCTTAACAACTTTCATTGGCTAATTAAGTATGTCGTTGTTCGGAGTTGTTTTAATTGACTGTATGCGGACGAGGTGTCGGCCGGTTTTGAGACCCACTCACCCAAGGTCGACTTGAGGATTAGCGTTTTGAAACCCATTCACGCTCGATGGATTGTGTTGGTGCTCGATCAGGTAACAAAGAACTAAGACAACATCATGCGTGGGTGGCAAATGGCTGGACTCTGTGATACCAGTAAATAAGACAATGCGTAACCGAGTGTGACATGTTTATGCAAGTTTGTGTGATGTTTGTTTCGTTTTATCCACTTGAACTTTATATTTATAAACAGATTTTAACAAATAATGTTTTTTAGTTTTTTATTTAATTTTTTTCATTAGACGTTTATTTTTATAAATGCGACATGAAATATTCGCGACAGGATATTATCGCGACCTACTTCTAGACGCGTTTTTCGCAATAATATCCTGTTCGCGTTAATTTCCTGAATTACAGTATTTAAATTGTTAAAATTGATGAGGTCTCAACTAATTAATTAGGGAGAGACCTTAATATAGGCATCGCCTGTTGGTCAATCCCAAATGTTAAACGTTAATAAATATGGTTTAAAAAAAAAAACCTAATTAATTAATCCTTACAACATTTTTAATAAGCCCCCTTTCTACTAAGTGATCCAATGACAGAAGTTTCACAGGAGTTTGTTTTGATTTGTCAAATAATATTTGTACAGTTGGGACTGAAGTACACAAAAAGTAAATGGCAAACACATACAACCAAATGATAAATAATCAGGCTGATATTACAATTACAGTAACAACAGAGTAACAGAATAATTAGTGAAGGAAATAACTTACTTGTATCATTGTAAATTTTTCCAACTTGACAGTCGAGGAATTTGACATCATCAACAGCAAGGTCATATTTTCCAAAGCCAGGACTGGGCATAGCATCAAAAATAATCTGTAATATATATTATTTTAAATCACTTTGCATAAAATACAGTAAGTAATTGAAAATACAGTAAGTAATTGAAGAGGTACATGTAGCGGACCATAACTGAAATTCATAATTAATTACTTAAGCCCAATATTTAATATGAGAGACAGAGAGAGAGAGACAGACAGACACACACAGAGAGAGAGAGAGTGAGAGTGAGAGTGAGAGAGAGAGAGAGAGAGAAAGAGAGAGAGAGAGAGAGAGAGAGAGAGAGAGAGAGAGAGAGAGAGAGAGAGAGAGAGAGAGAGAGAGAGACAGACCTAATGTAGCCTTTTACAACAGGTTTAAATTAGATCAATACAAAATGCTAAATATTTCATAATATAATCTGAATGACAAAACAAAACCGTAATTCACGGCAGCAAAAACCATACCTTGTAGCCTGCTTTGAGTTGACCGATATCAACTGTAGCAACATGCCATGAGTTTCCTTGGTTACCAGTTTTTGACCAGAGGGTTGTCACAGCACTCAACATTTTAGTATTTTGTAGTCGTATCCGTAGATTTCCTGTTAACAATCCAAAATACAAATAATTATTATTTACTCTATACTACCACTAATAATTAATAATTTATCATATAAATAGAACCATTGGAACCATTGGAGAAACTTCATTCGTCCCATTCATACCCCATTTCATTAACTGAATAGTTAATTAACTTACCGTATTTTGCGGAGTATAAGCCGCTACTTTTTTTTTTCATATCGGAGGGGGCGG
>JAECMU010120788.1:0-20146 GCA_016106625.1 Dracogyra subfuscus
TTGGCAATGACATACAAACGTCTCGTTTTGCAGCGATCACTGCGGTGGGTTTTTTTTTTTTTTGTGTGGTATTTTGTCATATATTAGACCCGTTATGCAGTCCAGACATTCTTTGTGCAATACCTCATCGTCTGAAAAAAGTATGACCACTTTTCCTGTTCGTACAGAGGTGGACAAAGTAATTTTATACGACCAGTGGCTTCGAATCACACTACTGAACAGCTGTTTAAAGCGAGACTCTAGGGTGTATAGTGACGACGCGACCTCTAAGGGGGAGATAATTTCTGGGTGTTCGCCATTAAATAGGATTTATTTGTACCATAACATTTAATAATGAAAAAAAAAGTTCTACTAGATAATTATGTTGTATCCATTCCATTCCAATAAGCCGATGACTTAAAACATATATTTGAAGTGTCTACAATACGTTTTGAGCTATATTTGTTTACAGTCCCAGACCAAAATCGCAGAAGCTGAAACTTAGTCTGGGGAGCTCGGTGCTGTCAAAATATAGAACATGTTTTATAACATCGTCTCCTGCCAGATCTGTAGTTCGTGCCAGTGGAGACGTGGTGTCTTTTGTCACAGTGGTCATTTGATTCAGTTTCAGTTGGTTTCTTTTTTAACTGGTACTATGCTCACCAGACTTTAAATTTTCAACCCTGGTTTCATGGTAATCTTAATATGGATTACCAGACAGTACAGAGGTGGATCCATGGGTACCCATCCACCTAAATATTTTCAAATGCCCATTTTGTGTTTTTGTATTTGTTTTCTTTATTATTGGGATACCCTTTTAACAACTTGGTCCAATAGTTTTCCTGTTAGTTATAAAACCCATACCATCCCCATCCCACCCTACCCTACCCCCACCGCAAAATATTTCCTGAATCCACGATGCTCTTTGCTTTAATTAGGTAACTGTATTTTATTTAATATTTTTGTAATTAAAAGAGTATTATTAAGTGGAGATAATTGTATTTCAGGATGTGAAGTGAGAAGAGGTACAGAGTTATGTCAACTCAAGTGGTGGTTATTGGTGCTGGAATCAGTGGTAAGTACGGGGCATAATATGTAAAACCAACCTTGGTGGCACAGTGGTTAAACCATCAGACTAAAGGCTGGTAGGTACAGGGTTCGCAACCCGGTACAAGCTCCAACCCAGAGCGAGTTCTTAAGGGCTCACTGGATAGGTGTAAGGCCACTACACCCTCTTCTCTCTCACTAACCACTAAGAACTAATCCACTGTCCTGGACAGACAGCCCAGTTAGCTGAGGTATGTGCTCAGGACAGCATGCTTGAACATTAATTGGATATAAGTACGGAGATAAGTTGAAATAAATAAAATGAATGAATATTTAAAAATCTTTGGCAACCAGAAGTCAGTTCATGTCATTTTTTATCTAGGTAATCAATTGTTCAGTTAAGTTACTTATATTTGCATAACCAGTGAGTTGCCTAATCCTACCACATTTTTTTATTTTTTTAACAGCATTGATTTATTAATCATCGGCTATTGGATGTCAAACATATGGTCATTTTTTTACCGTCATAGAGAGGAAACCTGCTACATTTTAGCAAGGGATCTGTTATATGCACCATCCCACAGACAGAATAGTACATATCATGGTTTTTGATATACCATTTGTGGTGCACTGGCAGCAACGAGAAATAACCCAGTGGGCCCACCGACAGGGATTGATCCCACACTGCAGTGCATCAAGCGAGTGCTTTAGAACTGGGCTACTTCCTACTACACAAATTTGTACTATGGTTCAGTTTATGTAAGTTAAACAAACTGATATTTCTGTGACATGGCTTATTTAATTTTAACTTTGGGAATCAAATTCTGGTGATCCTAAATTTGCAACTTTTAGTTTTTGATTATAGCAGTTGACGACATAACCCATTAGTTCACTTGAATTTAAAGTTGCATGACCGACACAGGAATAGAAACAGGACCGGCCCCGTTCATTGAAACAATCTTAGCACTAAGATCCCGGGACGTAGCCCAGTGGTAAAATATCTGCTTTAGCCTGTTATGTTGTCGGTCTAGGATCGATCCCAGTTGGTGGGCTCATTGGACTATTTATCATTCCAGCTAGTGCACCGCGACTGGTATATCAAATATCATGGTATGTGCTATCCTATCTGGGGAATGGTGCATGTAAATGAAGCCATACTACTAATGGAAAAATCTAGCAGGTGTCCTCTTTAAGACATATGGCAAAATTACCAGATGTTTGTCAGCCAAAAGCCGACGATTAGTAAATGAATGTGCTCTAGTGGTTGTGTTAAACAAATAAACTTTTAACATCCTTTTCCAACGGTGAGATGAATCGGTCAATATATTCACAAATAAAGTGAGTTGACATGTTTATGATATATATATATATGTATGTATGTATGTGTGTGTGTGTGTGTGTGTGTGTGTGTGTGTGTGTGTGTGTGTGTGTGTGTGTGTGTGTGTGTGTGTGTATGTATGTATATATATATATATATATACTCTTTAAAAAAAGTAGGAAAACTCTAGTAAGAATTTACAATTGCCAAAATTGTAAGGTATATTAGACGTGGGAAATGGTTATATGATAACAGGGAATTAATTGGGCAAACATTACAAGCAGTAGTTCAGTATTACAGTATGTTTTATGATCACCAAAGGTCTTGAAGGACGATTGGGGTCAGAAGTGAAATTTGAAAGTTGACAGTTTTTTATCAGTAAATCACAAATTGAAATAATAAAAATGACTGAAAACAAAACAATAACAACTGTATGATCAACAGAATGAAACAGATTGACAGAAATAATGTTCCACAGTGGTTAATGGACCTTCCTGGAAATTGTCAAAATTGAGAATGACACTCCATGCACATGTACGGGGCAACTGCAATGATGAATGTGCAAACTATGGAATGTGTTTCAGTGTGTTCATAAACAGACCTGAACGTTCTCTACTAAGATGTCTGTGGTCAAAACGTATGTTCGTTCTAATATTTGATATTAACATTAATATTTCAGGTTCTCCTACCTTTTTTGAAGAGTATAACTGACTATACAACTCATTAATATTTATGTCCTGTCCCATGATAGATGAACACGGGAATATTGATTTTTTAAGATGAGCAAAGTGACTAATAATTATGAATAATTAATGCAGTCACTTCTCATTCCATAAGCAATTAATATTGCCAGCTGCTTGTTACATTTGGTGAAAGGTCACTAATCATTCAAAGAGAAATCAAGGTGGAGTGAACAATTAGATTTTTATACAACTGAGAATCATCCTCCCATGGTAAACTCCGGGGGTTACAAGCCATAGAATTTCAAATTTCATGGGAAACACTTATTGGGTTCCGTGTCCTGAGATCATGGGAACCCATCGGAACCTGTTTTTAGGTTCCATGAAAACAAGTTATGGGAACCCATTTTTTATACTATAATGCAATGGATTGTCAAAATGCTAAGCAGGTTGGGTAATATGTTCGAATCTTGCCAACTGACTTATTATTTTAAATGACGACAAATACAGGTTCCAATCTTGCCAAATGACTCGGTGACTGTATTTTTTTATGAAAGTTAAGTATGAAAGTTCCAATCCAGCCAACTGACTGTTCTGAGGCTTTGTGTCTATCCTTGAATAAACTAAATGTAGAGATTCATCATTGTCGATTATTATATATGTTAATAAGTTTAATGATGCCCAGAAGTTCTGAAAATCACCAAGTCCCAAACTAGCCATTTGCACCATCACCGATATAGGCCTACACCGACTCACGGCGAGTGCTGAACGCAAGATACATTGATCTGTTTGCATTACGGCCTGTTCTGGGATGAAAAGGTTGAGTCCGCCAATGCTACCCGTGGAAAGAGACAAGTTTTCAAACTCAATATTTTCGACACAGTCGCGCCCCTTCATCTCCCCTCCCCTCCACATTACATATGCATGATGTACTGACACAGTGACAGCTACATAAATATAACAGTTTACGTCATCTCCGCCCTTAATGAAAAGACAGGAAATAGTGGTCTGGAGCTTATTCGATTGTCACCTTTAGTACTCAAGTGCGTGTGTGGCATCGGCAATAAATTTGTCGCTTCAGTGACAGTAATAAAATATATTTTTATCATTTAGGTCCATAAATTTAATAGTGACACTACAAATAATTAGCGCCAGTGATTTTGGTTCAAATGTGCAATTTACATATGGATCAATTATTCTTTGGAGCAGATGCCATGATTTCAATGTTACAATTTGTGGTCGGGTTTGGTTTAAGCGTGTTGTCGAACTTCGAGTCGGGTTTACTCGAACACTGTGGAGTATGGCGAAATCTAAAATCCGAATCAGGTGTCGTGATTGTGTTGAAAACTATCTCCAGTAGCTTTATATGAGATACATTATTTGTATAATATATATAATTTTTCTAATCAACATAATAATCATGGGAAACGAAATTTCGGTTCCGTGGTTTTGCCGACACGCTACCAACACGCTACCGGTAACGATCGTTACCGTGAAATCTGATGGCCTGGGGTTATTTCTCATTTTAACTATGATCGCTTCCTGTCCATGGGCCCATGGGCTATTTCTGTTTCCAGCCAGTGTTCCACAACTGGTGTAACAAAGGCTGTGGTATGTACTATCCTGTCTGTGGGATGGTGCATATAAAAGATCAAAAAGAATAGCCTGGGTGGTTTAACCATATGTCTGACACCATATAACTGTAAATAAAATGTTTTAAGTGCGTCATTAAATAAACCATTTCCTTCCTTCCATCTTGTTTATTTGCTGCAAAAGTCACTTTGCAAAATAATTGTCATAGGCAGGCTCAAAATTGCCATCGGTGGGTCATTTCACCTGCAGAATTTTATTTTTTATTTGATATGGGCAAAAATTCTTAAGTTTGATACCTGCCCCTGCCCCTCGCCCCATGTTCATTATTATATGCAATTTATTGTGTTTTTCAGGCCTATCTGCTGCATGTGTGCTCCAACATGCTGGGATAGATGTGATTGTTCTTGAGGCACAGAATCGACTGGGAGGCAGGTCACACACTATACAGGTTAGTCCAGTCACAGTATGTTCCCTGTGACAAGCCTCTTTTTTTTTAAGCAGGCCAAAGCCCACACCCATCATCTTCTGTGTCAATTGCTAATCAGACATGTTTTAAACCACCCGCCTAGCCAAAATAATGTTGAAATATTGGCCGTATACAAAAATAACCCAGAGAGAATAGCTTTAAAATACAGACGATTGAATGAACATATCTTAGGGATGTTTACCCAAAATGAATTGTTCTGTGTTAGTTAAAAATAACTGGATCTAACCCATTGTATTCAAAACATTTGAGCTAAAAATATTAACCCAAGGATGCAATACAAGGGTTTGTCCCAGTTAGAACTTGTGTGTAATATAGTGGCAGATCCTTAGGAATTTAAGGGTGTGCACACTGCTCGAACCTAATGCATCTGACATATGGTAATTGCTCTTAACATGTAATGAATTTATGATTCAAGTACCCTTTGGTAGTTGGGGCAAGACGTAGTCCAGTGGTATAGCGCTCACTTGATGTGTGGTTGGTTTGGGATCGATCCCCGTCAGTAGGCCCATTGGGCTATTTCTCACTCCAGCCAGTGCACCACAATTGGTACATCAGAGGCCCTGGTATGTGCTATCCTGTCTATGGGATGGTGCACATAAAAGATCCCTTGCTGCCAATCGAAAAGAGTAGCCCATGAAGTGGCGACAGTGGGTTTCCTCTTTCAGTATCTTTGTGGTCCTTAACCATATGTCTAATGCCACATAACCGTAAATAAAACATTTCTTTCCTCCCCAAAACAAATACAGGAACCACACCTGTAATAATCTCAATGTTAAAATTCAAACATACTGTTTTTACTAAGTTAATGATTTGTTTTATAAAGTAGCAGAGTATTTTACATGAATAGACCTACCCTGCTCTTCTTTACCTGTTGATTAGATGTTATTCATACATCATAGATGATTTTAAAAATATATTTTTACAAATGCTATTAAGTTTGCTGTGGAATATTTTTCAAGGAGTTTTTTTGTTTGTTGTTTATCTTGTCTTTCATTAATTGTCTGAAAGTGTACAGGTGATTTATTATAAAAGTATTTATTTGATATTTTCAGGACCCAGTCCATGGCACTGTGGATCTTGGTGCAGCTTATGTTGGTCCAACTCAAAACCGAGTTCTGAGACTTGTCAAAGAACTTGGCTTACAGCTGTACAATGTTGACGAGAAAGGCAAAAGTGTCCTTAGTTTACAGGTGTTTTGAAGTATTGAAGTTAATAACACCTTTTCCGTCCTGATCATTGCAATGAAGGTGTTGATCTCGATAAATGTGCCTGAACCTTCTGTACATAAATATATGTTTGATTTATTAATTTCTGTAATCACCTGTCTTTATTTAAGCAAGCCTTGGTTAATATAGCTTTAAATGTGAATGTAACAGAATCATAAAGCAAAGTACCAAATTTGTTCATTTCTCGATGAACGTAAAAATTACATTATCAGAGAATGTTACCATATATCTGATGACATCATTTTAAATTGGAACTTTGTCTTATTGACCAAAAATAATTCAAAATAAAATATGAATTTTTATTATTAGTAAATATGTTTTAAATTTAATTATAAGGGTTGTCTGTTAAAGCTTTTACCATCGTCTGGGTATGAAAAACTAAATCTGCTTTGCCAATTCATACAGTTTGTGAATGAATTTTGTTTCATATCTCGATGAAAGTAAAAGAAATATCAAACCATCCTTAAATGTTATTAAGTTAATTAAGATCCAAGATGTACCTGTGATTGTTTTAACTATGGTTATTACAGAGCATATGGAGTACTTACACAGGAACTGTACCACCACTGAGAAATCCTATTGCACTAGTGGATCTCAATCATTTGCTACGAACCATAGATTCCATGGCATTAAAGGTTGTTACTGTCATCTGTGTTTCTAAAATAATCATTTCTTGCCATCATCTGTGTTTCTTAAGTAATCATTTATTACCATCAGCTGTGTCTAAAGTTATCATGAATTTTATTACCGTCATTTGTGTGTCTAAAATATTCATTTGTTACCATCATCTGTGTGTGTAAAGTTAAAAGTTATCATTTGTTACCATCATCTGTGTCTAAAGTTATCATTTGTTACCACCATCTGTTTCTAAAGTAATCATTTGTTACCACCATCTGTTTCTAAAGTAATCATTTGTTACCATCATCTGTGTCTAAGTTATCATGTGTTACCACCATCTGTTTCTAAAGTAATCATTTGTTATCACCATCTGTGTCTAAAGTAATTATTTGTTACCACCATCAGTTTCTAAAGTAATCCTTTGTTACCATCGGATGATCCATAAAATATGTGTCTCTAGGAATAACCATTTGTTTTTGTTGTTTTAAAGTTAAGTTTTGTTTTGTTTGATGGCATCACTAGAGCACATTGATGTATTAATCATCGGCTATTGGATGTCAAACATTTGATAATTTTGACATGTTGTCTTAGACATATCATGATTTTTGATATACCAGTCATGATGCACTGGCTGGGATGAGAAATAGACCATTGGGCCCACTGATGGGAATCAATCTTAGACTGACAGTGCATCAGGTGAGTGCTTTAAAGTGCTCTCCCACTGCTCCGTTTCTCCTTCCGTTTCCTATCCGTTTGACATCCGGAAGGTACTGGCAGGAAACGAAATGATGCGGACCAAGTTTGGAATGAACTAGTAGGATACTTTTAATTTTGCTCCGTTTCGTGTGAAACGAAACGTCATCCGGAGGGAGATTTGGAAATTAAGAAATGTTTAAAATAATCGCCAGAACGTCTCCGTTGGCTTGTTCGGAAGCAGGTTGGATGGGATACTTATAGGATACGATCAGATCGTATGCCATGCGGATGAGGTTTGGGACAGTCGGAACACACATGTTTCATATGGTTTGGTTGGACTGCCGTTTGGTTCGATCCCAGTACAAAACGTATCACCCTAGCATCCCATCCGCTGTAAGCGTTCTCGGATGGTATTTGGTCAGTGTTCAGTCCAAATTCTGCTAGTACTAAACGACACCTGTCTGCACTCTACCAGATCATACTAACATGAAACGGAAGCAACTTAACGACTGAACGAAGCGCACGGAAGGGAACTAGGCGAATGCTGGGGGCAAACCTTTTGGTCGGAAGGGCCACGGATAGAACTTCAAATGTTGCTAGATACTGACCGTTTCGCTACATTTTGGTCGGATCGAGGTCGGATAGAGAAACGGAGCAGTGGGACTGGGCCATTACCACTGTGCTACATCCTGTCCCTTTTTGTTGTTTCAGTCCATCACAGATTGTAACACAATTGCAGGGATCTAGTGTCTCAGTTATGATATTGTTTAACTTGATGTAACCTAATGCAAACTAATGTAATTATATTTGTAAACTGAAATACTGCTTTCTGCATTTTAGGTACCACTTGATGCCCCATGGACAGCTGAAGATGCTCTCAAATGGGATTCCATAACCCTACAACAATTTGTGGATTCCATTGCTTGGACTAAGTGAGATATAATAATAATAATAATTATACACCTAGCCCTTGTAAACTTAATTCTGCAATATTATGTGTGAGGTTGCTATGAAATGCACAATAACCCTAACCTTTGTATTAAGTTTTTGGGTTGTTTATTGCCTACCAAAATATATCCAACTATACAAAGTTAAAATTAAATTTGTTTAATGATGCCATTAGAGCACATTGCTATTTTATTACTTGGGCAAAGCAATAATTGTTTTTAGAGGAGGGTGGATTGATTTCAAACTCCTGGCCATTATAATTCTTAAAAAACCCATGTCTCAACTCTTGAGGGAATTACACATAACAAAATCCAAGTAAATGAGACTATGTTTCTTTATTTTAAAGGTATGTACCATTTTCATTTTGAATAATGTCTTTTGAGCTAATATAAACACCAAGATAACCAGAAAGACATTTGATTTGACAAAATTGTGATGTGAAATTTAACTGTAAAAAACCCTCCTTGAAGCTAGTCCAGTATATTTTTCACTATGTAATAAATCTAGGATCAGTGCCTTTAACTCTGTTGGTCTGCTTAACCTGATCAAATTAGTTATGTTCATTGTGTTCACATGTGTTCTATTTATTGTGTTTCACATGTGTTATGATCATTGTGTTTCACGTGTGTTCTATTTATTGTGTTTCATATATGTTATGTTCATTGTGTTTCACACGTGTTCTGTTCATTGTATTTCACATGTGTTCTGTTCATTGTGTTTCACATGTGTTCTGTTCATTGTGTTTCACGTGTTATGTTCATTGTGTTTCACATGTGTTCTGTTCATTGTGTTTCACTTGTTTTATGTTTATTGTGTTTCACATGTTTTATGTTTATTGTGTTTCACATGTTTTATGTTCATTGTGTTTCACATGTGTTATGTTCATTGTGTTTCACATGTGTTCTATTTATTGTGTTTCACGTGTTATGTTCATTGTGTTTCACATGTGTTCTATTTATTGTGTTTCACATATGTTATGTTCATTGTGTTTCACATGTGTTATGTTCATTGTGTTTCACATGTGTTCTCTTTATTGTGTTTCGCATGTGTTATGTTCATTGTGTTTCACATGTGTTATGTTCATTGTGTTTCACATGTGTTCTGTTTATTGTGTTTCAATTGTTTTATGTTTATTGTGTTTCACATGTTTTATGTTTATTGTGTTTCACATGTTTTATGTTCATTGTGTTTCATGTGGTGTTTTTCTTTACACCAGAGCAGCAGTGGACATATTTACCATCCTGGTGCGCTCTGTCCTCACCAGTGAACTGCACCAGGTGTCTCTGCTCTTCTTCCTCTGGTTCGTGCATTCTGGGAATGGACTTGTCAGACTTGGTTCTGTTACTGACGGAGCTCAGGTAACTACTGGGTAATATATATATTTATTTCAATATTTGGTCAGTGCAGAGCAAGAGAAAACCTTCTACCACTGCAGAAGTTACTTTGTTATAAACAGGTCATGGCATTTGATGTACCAGCCTTGTGGACACTGGTTGGAATGGGAAGAAAGCCAATCATACTTCAGATGAGCACTCGGTCACTGAGCTACATTCTGCTCCCGCACACTGTAACTAATGGTTACTTTTCATTTCAACTTATTTTTGTGCTTATATCCAGTTAAGATTCAAGCATGCTGTCCTGGACACACACCTCAGCTATCTGTCAAGGACAGTGGGTTAGTTGTTAATTTTTAGTGGTTAGTGAGAGAGAATAGGGTGTAGTGGCCTTACACCTAGCCATGGAGTCATTAAAATTCACTCTGGGTGGGAGCAGATACCAAGCTGCGAACCCTATACCTACCAGCCTTATGTCCGAAGGCTTAACCTCGACACCACCGAGGCCGATTACTGTCTGTCTTATGTAGCACTTATACTCTAGTTTGTAACAACTGATTACTGGCTGCGATGTCACACATGTACTCACACTGTAATTGTTGGTTACTAGTAATTTTGCTTGTGTAATGTATGTAACTACAGTCAAATCCGCTTATTTGCATACCTACGGTGCAGCTTGATCATATGCAATTAACCAGGCTAGTCGATTAATCGATAGTCCCAACTTCACTTTGTAACAGCCATCCAACTACAAAAAAGCATGGTAGAATGTATAGTACAGTGTGGTATTTCAAACTGGAACTTATGCATTTGGATATATATAAAGATAAAAAGAAATAATTATAATTAAAAAAATATATATATAATTAAAGACATTTTTGTTTTAACTTACCAATAATTGAATAGTTTTTTTACATATTTGTTTCCTGTTGTTACTGGGTGTTGTTGTTTTATAAAAACAAACTTTGTGCATAAAAAGGTACTCACCAACCAGTAGTGTAAACAAAGTGTATTAGCCATGTAGATAAATGAAATAAACTTAAAACAACAGAACCATCGTTCCTCATATTTACAAAATGATGTCAGTTTCCAGAATTACCAGGCTGTTGTTTGATGGAATGCACCTTACTAGTAGAATTGTGTGACCATGTACAACGTTGCAGTGTGGCAATCTTTGGCATTATTTGTGATCCCCAAATAATGCCTTGGCTATTGTTAAGCAATTAAAGTTAACCTCGGCCATTTAATCACCAGTTCCAGCAATCTATATTGCATGCATGACCATTATAACACAATTGACTGACTTTCATGCCGCAGTCTGACTGATTGGTGTCTAACAATACAGCAGATACATTTAGTGATGATCCATAAATAACAGGGCATTTGTTTTTTGTTCTTTTTTAACAATCCAACCAATTCAGGTTCATGTTCTGGTAGTTCAAAAATTTAACAGATTCGTATTTATCATCAAGTGACAAATCATTTCTTTTGTGTATACTGCATTTAATGAACAAGTTAACAACAACCCTTGCTCAGTTAAATTTATTAAATACATAACCACCTAGGATGATTGATCTCTAAACCTTTAATTACTACAGCTTCTCATTATAACATACTGTAAATCAGAAAATGTTGGCGAGCATAAAATATTAGCGAATTTAGCGAAGGGATATAAAACGCTAATATTTCATGATGCTAAATATAAAGTAAAGTCAGATTAAAACAAAAATCAAATAAATCTTAAAATGTATACATATTTAATAACGATTTGAATTAATCAACTGTGAACAATGAAATTAGATTTCAGAACCAAGGGAAAAAAAATAAAGTTGTCACATATACCCTATGTACACTACCGTTCGTGACACGTCTCAGTGGAAAAACAGCTTACGATCCCTGTACACACAATAGACTACTCTGAAAACATGTTTTCATTGGACTGATTATGTATGGTTGTTTTGATGGCGATTAACTGGACAACACTATGCAATAACTATAGCAAAAAAATAGTAATTAATTTAGATGTATAACACTGTAATGTTTTTATTAAAATTAAGTTGGAGACAGTGTCGAGTGTTCTTGTGACCAGTCAGCTGTCAAACCACCCAAAAAACTGGCTTACGTTTTTTTTTTTTTAATGTTTGATATGATGACCTCGCTAAAGTTTTATGTCGCTAATATGTCACTGATATGGAATTCGCTAAATTTTAAGGTCGCTAATATTTTCTGATTTACAGTAATTAATATAGAACAATGATTGCCCTGAACATGTCAATCAAATACTGCCTCAGTAGTTGAGCGTGCACATGCATACAAGCATACAGGCAGTATTTCTAAAAATAATAGTCGGAGAGTGAAATAAATGCTTGGCATCTATTTCATGTCGAAAAGTACACCATTACGGGAAATAGAACATTTTAAAGCAAACAAAAAAGAAATATGAGAACTTTAAACTACATGTATATTAGTGGTACTATTAGTAATAGAGGGTGGGACCTAGCCCAGTGGTAATGCGCTCGATTGATGTGTGGTCAGTTTTGGATTGATCCCTGTTGGTGGGCCCATTGAGCCATTTCTCGCTCCGGCCAGTGCACCATGATTGGTACATCAAAGGCCATGGTATGTGCTATTCTGTGTACGGGATGGTGCATATTTTTTTAAATATTTTTTTCTCTTTCACAATTTAGACCAATAGTCCAGTCTGTAGGATAAAATGAGCTGTTTTTTCCAGTTCGCCTCGCTTTCCATAGAGTTTGGTGTGTAGGGCAGTCTCGGTTGGCCACTCAGCTTGTCTCAGGTCTTGATGAGTTGGACACGTCTGTAAGATGTGTTCTGCTGTTTGGTCTTCCAGGCCACAACTGCAGGTTGGTGTTGCTGCAAGTTTGAACATTCTGAACATGTGAGCATTCAGTCGGTTGTGGCCTGTCCAGAGTCTCAACACAGTTACTTGTTCCAAGCGACTGAGAAGGTGGTAATCATCGTGTTCTGTCCTGTTTCTGTTGGCTGTCTTTATCAAGGTTTTCTTCTCTGAGAAGGTAATGTTGTTGCTGGGCTGTACATGATTAGCTCCTACCTTGTCTAGCCTGTCTGCTTCCTCATTTCCTGGAATCCCACAGTGTGCTGGGATCCACTGTAGAGCTACTCGTCTTTCCTTTGTTACCTCTTGCATGGCTTCCATCAGGTGAGGAAGTTTTTCTCCTTGCAAGGCTTGTAGGACTGAGAGAGCATCTGTGAGAAAGACAACTTGTTGACAATCTTCTTTTGTATCCTTGATCATTGTAGCAGTCTGAATAAGTGCATGGGTTTCTGCATTGTAGTTGGAACTGTGGGTGCCGGTTCGCACTTTTGCTGTTAAGGTATTTCTTGAAGGGAGCTTGATAAATATGCCTGCCCCTCCATTGGCCACAGCATTTGTTGACGAACCATCAGTGTACGCATGGATCCAAAATTCTTCTGGGTACCGGTCACTGATCATAGCCATTGCCAGTGACCGTTTGACCAGGATGTTTTGGGAGTTTTTTGAGGCTAATTGTGGGACAGACATGCTGATCTGTAGATTGGTGTGTTCATCATTCCATGGTTGTGGAAGATCTGTTGGGCAAAACGGATGGTGCATATAAAACATTGAAAAGAGTAGCCTGTGAAGTGGCGGCAGTGGGTTCATGGTTAGACCATCTGTCTACAGGCTGGTAGGTACTGGGTATGGGATATTTAATCCAGAAACCAATTACAAACCCTGAATGAGTGCTTCGCAAGGCTCAATGGGTAGGTGTAAACCACTTGCACCGACCAATGGTCCATAACTGGTTCAACAAAGGCCATGGTTTGTGCTATCCTGCCTGTGGGAAGCATAAATAAAAGATCCCTTGCTGTTGATCGACATAAGATAGCCCATGAAGTGGCGACAGCAGGTTTCCACTCAAAATCTGTGTCTGATACCATATAACCATAAATAAAATGTGTTGAGTGCATCGTTAAATAAAACATTTCTTTCTTTCCCTCTATATCTGTGTGGTCCTTTATCATATGTCCAACGCCATACAACTGTAAATAAAATGTGTTGAGTGGGTCGTTAAATAAAACATTTCCATCTATTAGTAGTAATAAGAATTGTGATTTAGTCGTAGATTTATGTTTATGTGCAAAACTAGGCTTTCGATGTTTAGTGAAATTAGGCCTTGGTCAGGCCAGGTCATAGGATTTAACATGCACATTCAGAACCAGCTGTTGTTGTGCACGCCTGTTATGGGTGCAGATGGGAGCCTGGGCTGGATCCTTCATGTTATATAACCATGTTATCAGCTGTCTTGTATATAGTTGATGAATATTTCAGGAAAAGAAGTTACACGGAGGTGCCCAGCAATTGTCAGAGAGAATGGCGATGTTGCTAGGTGACCGTGTTTATCTTAGCTGTCCAGTGAAAACAATTGTCGCTCGAGATCATGATGTTCTTGTCAGAGACAGCAGAGGAAAGGAATACAAGGTTATTATCAAGCAAATCTCTTAACACTGATTGCAGTTTTAGGTTTCATGATTCACATTTTAATATAACTTCCTAATGGTCCAACTGAAGGGGACTAGATTTCATCTCCATCCGTCTGTCTGTATGTGCCAGATATAGTTTTCCAAACTTTTTTGTGTGTAATGCCTTAAGATACTGAGCTGAAATTATGTGTTCAGCTTTATCATGTATTATTACAGATTAAAGTGGACTTCTGTGGTCATTTACTAATTTTTGACAAGAGTTATGGCCCTTGAACTTAGATGATAAGAAAATCTGTTTTCTAGGTTTTATTTTCACAACACCTCAAGATATTGCGCTGACACTTTGTGTATTTTTTCCTCTCTCAAAAAATGTGTGGTCTTTAACCATATGTCTGACGCCATATAACCGTAATTAAAATGTGTTGAGTGCATCGTTAAATAAAACATTTCTTTCTTTCTTTGTGTATTTCTTTGTTATGTACTGTTACAGATAGTGATTTTCATGAGAATTTATGCGTTTTTTCATACAGTTATGGCCCTTGAATTTTGTTGGGCTGGTGTTAAAGAAAACAAACTGTGCATTAACTCCATATAAAATGTTTTAAATGACTAGTAGTAATATGTTAATCATTACTTAAAGATCAACTTAATAGCTGGTTATAACTTATCATTATGCAAAATGTTTCAGTGTCAGTATGTTATCTGTGCTGTTCCTCCAATTGTTCTGAAGAATATAAACTTCACACCTCCATTACCAGAACAAAAGATGAAGCTAGTTCAGTCCGTTACCATGGGATCAACATTCAAGGTCAACATGTTCTATAAGACGGCATTCTGGAAAGACATGGGTAAATAAAACACACACACATCCAGAAAATGTTTAACAGCTTAGTCTATATTAAAATTGTACTTGACAAATTCTAAAGTTTAAGTGCTAAGACAAATTTATTTTAAAAAAATATAGTTTTGAACGGGTTTTTTTATAGATCTGATTCATGAAAAAGAAATACTGATGAATCATAATATTGAAAAGTATGAATTTTTTTAACCTTTATATTTGAATCTGAAGCATTAGGGGAGGTTCGGGTAATTACGGACGTCGGCAAAATGCGGACAATCCTGGCCCCACTCCATTTCATCCCATTATCATATACCATATCGTTCTATCTCTACTCACAAAGTACTGTTGAGACTGAAAAATAAATACGGAAATTTTGTAGTGCTATTTTTATACCAGTGTAAACAGTGCTTTGGATCCGTCAATGGCACAACATTCGTCTGCCACCCATGTTACAATTTTCACCTGGGAAATTTTATATACCGGTACTGTATATTTTGTAGCATCCCACCTTTGAACCGTTTTCATCTTGAACAAGTAAGTATATTTTTAATTATTTAATCTATTCTAAGAAAACATACTTGATATTGAATTTTATTTTACAGAATAAAACTTATTCTATTTATAAATACATAAACACGTATTTAATTTTAGAAAACAAGTCTGTCCGCAATTAAACGACCACTTAATTTGCAGTAGTTAAAATGTGGACAGCAGAATGTATGCTACCAGGATCACCTTATTAAAGCTGCAGTCCCAGGAATATGTTTTATTATTTAAGCATATAGAATAGATGATTCAGTTCTGTTTGGTACATAAAATATCCATCACCTCCCACTTGTTAAAAAGTCTCCGTTAGTCGATAGCATCTTAAACAGTGCAGCAAACTCAAGGATGTATGTCATTTAAGTATAGAGTAATAATTTAATTTATTACATAATGTAATGAATTAAAGAATGTAATTTTCTTTAACTGTGGCAATTTCAGTTAAAGAACAAATAATGAAACCTAAAATAGAGTGACATAAGTAGTATAAATTCCTTGTCCGCATTTCCCCGACGACTGTCCGCATTTTCCCTATGTAAGCTGTCCTTGGTTTCCTTTAATTTACGACAACAAAAGAATGTTTAGCCAATGCCTGGCCTCGATATTTACGAAAAGAGAAAGCAGCCAATCAACTTTCAACTATTATATGTGTTTACCTATGATATTGTGGATATGAATAGACAAATGTGAGTGCTGAAAGTGTCCGCAATTACACGAACCTCCCCTATGTTCCTGACAGGTTTGTGTGGTCAAGCCATTTCTGACAGCGGTCCTTCCGGCTACTGTGTTGATGATACAAAACCTGATGGTTCACACCCATCACTGCTGGCATTCTTTGTGGCTGATAATGGTCAACGCTTGAGTAGACTTTCTCAGGATGAAAGGTGAATTTACTCACTGGAAAAATACTAAGTCAGGGGAGACAACTAGTTTTATAACGTAGTGGCCCAAGTTTCAGAGTTCTGTACCTTTTCTTTCACGCATCAAATACATTTTGAGTTATTATCAATGCCAAGATGATAAAAAATACATGTGATTTGCCCAAATTGATAATTTAATTATGAAATGAATAATTTAATACTTGAAAAGTTGCAATGACTGAACTTATTTTACATTGTGGTTCTTGCCTTTAAAACAAGTTTTAATTTAAAATTATTATTATTATTATTATTAATTTTTTTTACAAATGTTTTCCTCAGTATTTCTATTAATAATATTTATAATTACTTGCAGAAAAGAAGCTCTTTGTGAACATTTTGCCAAAGTATTCAGATGTGAAAAATTCTTGAAGGTAATAAAAAAAACATTTCTAAAAAATTTAAATTCAATACTTATTAAAATTAGTTAATTGAGTTTACCACATGTAGATATCATGCATGCTTTTTGCCTTAGTGAAATAGTAATAATATTTCCATATACTTACAATTTGTGACACCCAATAGCCGATATGTATTTTTGTGCTGGGGTGTCGTTAAACAAACATTCATTCATTCATTAGTGAAATAGTGTGTTATTACAAATGAATAAAAGTGTGTGCAGTTCACTGTTGTTACCATTTATTTAAAATTATGTGATCTCTCAACATTGAATGATGCCAGAAAACAATTTTATGTTTGCCTTTGATGATTTTTTAAATTATTAAAATTGCAGCCGATTGGCTACATTGAAAAAAATTGGATGGATGAAGAATTTTCTGGTGGCTGTTGTGTATGCAGTTTTCCTCCTGGAGTTCTAACAAAATGTGGCAGGTAACTTGTAAAATAAGTCACCATTCTTCTGTCCCACATATAGATTTTCTGGATGTTTTTCCCACAATGCCTTGAAATATTGAGCTAAAATTTTGTGTGTAGCTTTATCATGTATTGTTACAAATAAAGTTTCACTTTTCGTGGCAAGTTGCCCATTTTTCACAGTAAAGTTTGTTTTATTTAATGACACCACTAGAGCACATTGATTTTTTATCTTCTCATTGGCTATTGGACGTCAAACATATGGTCATTCTGACACTGTTTTTTGTAGAGGAAACCCATTGTCACTACATAGCCTACTCTTTTACAATAGGCAGCAAAGGATCTTTTATTTGCTCTTCCCACAGGCAGGATAGCACAAACCATGGCCTTTGTTGAACCAGTTATGGATCACTGGTCGGTGCAAATGGTTTACACCTATCCATTGGGTGTTGCGAAGCACTCACTCAGGGTTTGGAATCGGTATCTGGATTAAAAATCCTAAGCCTCGACTGGGATCCGAACTCAGTACCTACCAGCCTAGTCCAATGGCTTAACCACTGCACCATTGAGGCCGGTATATTTTTCACAGAGTTATGGCCCTTTAACTTTGGAGATAGGAAAATTAGTTTTCTGCATTGTTTTTCACAATGCCTTGAAATATTGAGCTGAAATTTTGTGCATAACTTTATCATGCACTGTTACTAATCAAGTTATACTTTCATGGCAAGTCACTTATGGCTCTTTAACTTAGGAGATATGAAAATTAGTTTTCCGCATGTTTTTTTCACAATGCTGTGAGATATCGAGATGAAATTTCATGTATAGCTTTATCATATACAGTTACAGATCAAGGTTGACTTGTATTGCAGTGTACTAGATATTCAGAGTTATGGTCCTTGAATTAAGGAGATAAGAACATTTGTTGGGCATGGTATTACTTTAGCAGTAGTTTCAGAATGTTTGTTAGGGGTGGAACATAGCCCAGTGGTATAAAGCCCTGACTTAGTCAGCGGTCAGTTTGCTGTCGATCACCATTGGTGGGCCCATTGGGCTATTTCTCATTCAGAGAGTGCACGATGACTAGGTAGTTTATCAAAGGTATGTGCTATTTTGTCTGTGGGATTGTGCATATAAAAGATTGTTGCTACTAATGGGAAAATGTAGCAGGTTTCCTGTCTAAGACTATATGTCAGAATTACCAAATGTCATACATTCAATAGCCGATGATTAATAAATCATTATGCTCTACAGTCCATAAGCCAATATGGTTTATCAGTATCAATTTTGGGAATAAGGCTCATAGTAAATTTTAGCAATGTATGCATATCTAGGGTTAGAAAATATGTGATATCATTAGAATAGTGGTAGCTTTTGAGTATTATCACCCTTTTCCTGACCCTACCTTAAAATAATCATTTAAAAAATACTACCAACACAAGACAAAACAACCTATTTGAATCTAGTGCTACTTTATCATTAAGCTGTCCTTGTCAATGACATTTGTTACACCTGTTGTAACGTTAAATAGCATTACAGAAATCTTTTAATAAAATGTTAAAGTTGAAAATTTAACTATTGATAATACACACATTGTGGTGCATAAATCTTAAATAATGCAGTATTTCAGTTTCAGAATTTGTTGTATCTATCATTTAGTCTTAAAATGTTAATAAAAGTTTTGGAATATATACAAATACACATGTCTGTGGGTATTTTATCCAATTGTATATTTTTTTTATTTTTTTTATTATTGTTTTTTTTTGTAAATTGTATATTACAACCAGTAGAACAAACGATTTTTTTTTTTTTTTTAAATTAATTTTATAAATTGTATTTCATATCCCTGCTGCTGTTGAAGCTTATTCTTCTGACATCAACTAAATGTTTATAGTAACATGTTGTAATTATTGTAAACCGACCTCAGCAGTGTAGTGGTTAAACCATTGGACTTGTGTCTGGTAGGTTCGAATCCCAATACCGGCTCCAAGCCAGAGTGAGATTGATGACTCAGTGGGTAGGTGTAAGGTCATTACATTGAATTATCTCTAACTAACCACTACAGTAAGATGTATGCCCAGGACAGAGTGCAGTGCTTGAACCTTAGTTGAGCAGAAGGACAAGAATAAGTATAAATTAATGAATGAACCATTGTAAGCAATGTAAAGTGTTCAGGAGAAATATGATAACCATATTCATTTTCCTCATCCTTATTTGTACTTTTCCCATAATCCAATAGTCTGCATATCAGTGTAATTTATTGGCAGTCCATTTGCCACACTCGTACTCAATTTGACAGTCCATTTGCCACACTCGTACTCAATTTGGCAGTCCATTTGCCACACTCGTACTCAAGTTGGCAGTCTATTTGCCACACTCGTACTCAAGTTGGCAGTCCATTTGCCACATTCATACTCAATTTGACAGTCCATTTGCCACACTCGTATTCAATTTGGCAGTCCATTTGCCACACTCGTATTCAATTTGGCAGTCCATTTGCCACACTCGTATTCAATTTGGCAATCCATTTGCCACACTCGTACTCAAGTTGGCAGTCCAATTGCCACATTCATACTCAATTTGACAGTCCATTTGCCACACTCGTACTCAAGTTGGCAGTCCAT
>JAECMU010120792.1:0-15416 GCA_016106625.1 Dracogyra subfuscus
CAGACTTGTTTTAGTGTGAGTACGGCAGGCTTGTCAGACGTGTTTTAGTGTGAGTACGGCAGGCTTGTCAGACGTGTTTTAGTGTGAGTATGGCAGGCTTGTCAGACATGTTTTAGTGTGAGTACAGCAGGCTTGTCAGACATGTTTTAGTGTGAGTAATAACATTTGTCAACTGCTAATTTTTCAAAATACACAATTGGCGAGTGCCACATCTCACCCGGCAAATGTTAAATAAAGGCAGATAATCTACACCAGAGCCCTGTTCCACAAAGTGATCTTAGCCTTAAGATTACCTTAAGTGCATGGTAACCTTCTGCAGTTAAGTTGATGTTAGGGCTAAGATTGTTTTGTGGAACGGGGTCCTGTACCAGATGACATGACTAATGTTCTCATCTGTAATAAAGGTTCCTTTAGCGTTTATAATTATTGGCCAGGGCGCCGTTCCACAAAGCTATCTTAACCCTAAGATCACCTTAGCTACCCTATGCACTTAAGTTGATTTTAGGGCTAAGATCGCTTCGTGGAACATGGCCCATATGTATACATTTTACCATTGTTAATGAGCTTTACCGATGGCACCATAGTACTGTCTGTGATGCATTCTACCTAGATGCCAATTTATATCTCAACGACTGCAATTGCCATTGTTAAACTGGCTGTTTAAGAAAAGCAGGCACTTCCTGTGTATCTGATGAATGCAGTGACACGTGTAATTTAAATCTTCTTACATCCCCATTTGTAAGAACATAATTTTGTGTTTTGGTTAACAATTTCAAGACATATGACTGATGACTGGCTGCTCCTTCGTGATGACTAGGTCACCATTGTCATACGTCCAATGAGAAAACAGCACAATCAGAATTGATTACAATGATGTACAGTTAACCTGGCAAACATTTGTTTGTGACGTGTAAGTTAGCTACAACTTTTACAAGCATGAGGGCTGTAAATAATTTTTAGTCGAAAAAAGATGTTAAAATGTACTGAAAACCTGGGTTTTTAGGATAGGCAAGAAATAGAATACTACATTCGTGTCCATTTGATACCATTTATCTCACAACTTGTTGTTTAAAAATGTATCAAACTTGCTTTTGCTCATTGTTGTTAGAGAAATCATATCTTACGGCCACTCATGTAGTATTCTCTATTTAAAACATAGGTGGGATGTAGCAGTGGTCACTTGATGCGTGGTCGGTCTAGGATCGATCCCCGTCGGTGGACCTATTGCGCTATTTCTCATTCCATCCAGTGCATCACAACTTGTAAATTAAAGGCCATGGTATGTGCTATCCTGTCTATGGGATGTAGCAGTGGTCACTTGATGCATGGTCGGTCTAGGATCAATTCCCATCGGTGGACCTATTGCGCTATTTCTCATTCCATCCAGTGCATCACAACTTGTAAATTAAAGGCCATGGTATGTGCTATCCTGTCTATGGGATGTAGCAGTGGTCACTTGATGCGTGGTCGGTCTAGGATCAATCCCCGTTGGTGGACCTATTGCGCTATTTCTCATTCCATCCAGTGCATCACGACTTGTAAATTAAAGGCCATGGTATGTGCTATCCTGTCTGTGGGATGTTGCATATAAAAGATCCCATGCTGCTAATTGAAAAGAGTAGATGGTATCTGTGTGGTCCTTAACCATATGTCTGACGCCATATAACCGACGCCATATAACCGCACATAAAATGTGTTGAGTATGTCGTTAAATAAAACATTTCTTTCCAGGTTACTTCCTGTTTAAAACACAGGCGACAGTGGCATCACCAGTAGCTGACAGAAGTCACACTGCCTGCTGTCTAAGGTTGACGACAGTCACTTTTCGCACCCTTGTTTTGGGTTCGTACATAATAAATATAGCATATCTTACCGTAATTTCACTTGAAATCCATATTTCGTAAAAGGTACAATTTTTTAATCACAAGATTTTCTTCAAACAGATTCAGATGCATTAGTAATTTTCAAACAAAAAAATTGCAATAGCAAGTTTGCATTATAATTTTTCCAGCATTCTTAAAACGGAAACGTCATTGAATTGGAATACTGACGTCATTCAAATTCAGAATTAGCTACATTATTACAATGATTCGCCACATTAAAATAAAAACTGGTTTGCTAACCTTGACCCCTGTCAAATTTCTATAACAAGCGGACAACGTTGTTTACAGGTTGGTATTTTGTTATTATTCTGGACAAAATATTAATTTTAAGTTTCAAAAGATGAAAAAAATTAAAAGTACCTTTTGTCAAATATATCATATCAAAAAATTACCGTTGGATATGTTTTATTTACTGTGTATGAAGCCACAACAAGGGTGCGAAAAGTGACTGTCGTCTTCCTTAGACATACTACTGAAACAATTCACTGATATTCATTTTGTTTTCAGTTTATTCCAGTCTTTGCCTTTACATGGGCAGAAAATACCATGGAAAGAAAAACAGAAAAGGAAAGAGTTGTTGAAGAATGGAGACAAAATAGCAGAATCTGAAGATGAGTTGAAACGAAAACATCTCAGGTTGTTTAGTAGATATATACCGATGGAAAGAAATACAGGAATGCTATAATTTGTAGAAGCATCACAAGGGGTATATGGCTTTTTATGTACCCTCTGTGTATACTTTTACACAGAGCCGATGGGCGAGGTGGTAAAACTAAAAGAGCACATAGAGGGTACATAAAAAGCCATATACTCCCGAGAGATGCTTCTACAACAAATTTATCTTGCTGACATGTTAAACCATATAGCCAAGTAATCAAAATAATGACAGACAATAATTGTTAACAATTTATTAACAGAGCCGTACCACGCGGGCGCGAACAAAACCACTTGCCAGAGATAAAAAATAGTTCCATCGATCATTGAGTTTTTAACTTCAAATGTTTGTAATACGAAATTGTCTGAAACAGATATTAATTAATTGATTTAATTATCAGTGTTATTTATAATCTAATTATTTCTTTAGCATTAATTGGGGTGGCTGGAAACTGTTGGAAAATACAGACTGGGTATAAGAGAATTTGGCTCCGCCCATAGGAGTATACGGGATTTGTCCAACGGCAAACAGACAATGAGATTAAAGAATTTTACATGAAGGCGAGATAAATAAAATTGTAGACCAAATTTAATTTACAACTAGCATAATAATGTCTGTATTTCATACCAAATTGTAATGTGGGATTGAATGTTTGTAGTGTTGAATATACTGCCTATATGTTTCCAGTCAACTTCTGACAATATGAATTGATTTTTGATGCAGTCATTATTTCTTGTTGCTATCTATGTGATCCTTTATTTCTTTCAATCAGTCTATATGAAGTAATTATGTTCCAGAAAGTGTGAGTCTGCATCAGTTTAAAAGGTCTTGACATAATTACTTTGACTAGTTACATCAAGTGGTCCAATAGTTGACTTGCTAAATGCTTGAAAATATATACTCACGGGAAACACGTTCCTGTGCATGTATTTCACAAATTATATGAAGGAGTAATGAGTTTGTTTTCAAAGGAATGTTTGTTTGGTTACTTGTAAACATTATAAGTAGTACTAAACCAAATAACTTCCGGCTGGGTCAAAGTTCGAGGTGCAGGGAACTTTTGATAGAGAAGCCACCACCACAAGTCCTGTGATTGGTTATAAATGTGAGTGTGTTGGTTGTAAAAAATAATAGTTTCATCTGGGTAAACAAAATATGCAATTTTATTTCCCCTAGTACCAATGTGTCAAGTAGCCTTGTGCTTGAAACATGTATGGGGTACCTGTAAAAAAAAGTGCTCAAATTTTGTGTGGAACTAGGGTAGTCATAGACGCTACCCGTTATCTCAGAACCGAGCAGCTTAACCCCCAATTTTTTCTGGATCACTTGAAATGTGAGGGGTGGTAGTATTTATATCCGTGGTGTTAATGTTGGTTGATACGCTGCAGGTAGGAGTTTTAGCCACATATGTTACTATTGTTGTCTATGGGATTTGATTTGGTAGTATACACCCTATAAGATATTCACAATGATCTTGTTAACTTTCAACCATTTACAAACTGTACATTTGGTTTATTTTTTTGTTTTTTTTTGTGGTTTGTTTAACGACGCACTCAACACATTTTAATTACGGTTATATCGGCGTCGGACATATGGTTATGTCGAGAAAAAACCCCAGTGGTCAGCTGACGGGGATCGATCCTAGACCGATCGCGCATCAGGCGGGCACTGTACCACTGGGCCACGCTGCCCGCTACATTTGGTTTAAGACTATTTTATTTTAATTTATTTACACAAACTGTTTTCTGCAAATTCTGTGTATACATTTTGTCTGGTATATTTTTGGATCGCCTTTACACGGTAAAAAGGGTGTGTTATTTAGCTCCTTTGGTTCAGTAAGTGACAACATCTTCCCTGGTTTTAGCACTGTGCATTGCCATGTCTCGTTGGGGCATGTTCTTTTTGTTGGAAATGATTATCAGCATTTACGTTGATAAAACGTGGGTATTAAATAAAATACTACTCGCTTATTTGCTAGATATCACTTTTATGAAACTAATCAAGTTCTCATGGTATCTGAGGTCATGTTCATTTGGTCAGATAGCATGGGAAGTTCACGAGTTTCCAAAAGAAATTACAATTGATGAAAATGATTGTAGTAATCTGTATACTGGTAGTTAAAATGTGTCGAGTGTGTTGTTAAATAAAATATTTTCTTCTTTCTTTCAGGTCACAGCTGGCTATAGGTATAAATGCCGTAACCCGTGGCCTTGAGAAGGATGACCTTGACTTAGTCATGGTGTGCCGGTCAACCGAGCCCCAGCTGATTACAAAACACCTGATCCCACTCGCTGCATGTCGCCAGTGTCCAACTCTGTGTATCCCACAATTCAGTGAAGCGGTCGCACCGCTGTTAGGCATTAAATCGGTCGTTGGTATCGGATTCAAGGTAAATAGCATATTACACAGCTGTTTAAATTTGTTATAATTCTTTTCCTTTTCTTTTTATCCAGCTAGAGCACCACAACTGGTCAAAGGCTTTGGAATGTGTTTTCCTGTCTGTGAGAAAGTGCAGATAATATATAAAAAATTCCTTGCTGCATTAGGAAAAATGTAGTGGGTTTTCTCTGAATTACCAAATGTTTGACATCAAATAACCAATGTTTAATTGATCAATGTGCTCTAATGGTGCCGTTAAATTTTTACTCCTTTTTTATACGTCCGTCTATTAGGGATGTAACTATTTATCAATAAGTCGAGGCGTCGCAATATTTCTCTCTACGATACGTTTTTTTTTTTTTTTTTTTAACGACGCACTCAACACATGATAATTACGGTTATATCGTCGTCAAACATATGGTTATGTCGAGAAAAAAGCCCAGTGGTTAGCTGACGGGGATCGATCCTAGACCGACCGTGCATCAGGCGGGCACTGTACCACTGGGCTATGCTGCCCGCTCGATTCACGATACATGCACTATTTTGTTGATACTTAAAGTTTTTAAAAATCGATATTTGTCATTTGAAGTATCGATTTGTTTGAAATAAATGTACGTCTTGTGTATATATGAAGTAAAACAGGACAGTTTTTATCATTAAAAGCATACACACACATACACCAGCATGTACATGTTACTTTTCTTCTGGCAGTGGGGTTGATGGTGACAAGTCAACTTTTGCATCTTATTCACTGTTAAAGTTTCATGTCTATAGTACGTCCCACAGTGAATGGCTTTTTTCATACTATGGAATTTACTACAAGATATTTATTTCTGAGCTGACTGTTTTCTAAACTACACACAAAAATAATATTTTCTTGTTATTTTACTTTTCTTATTACGTCAAACCAATGTTTTTGCATTTATCATAGTTTGACTCCCAATAGCTGATGTATTTTTCATGCTGGGGTGTCGTTAAACATTGTTAGGTCAAACCAATTTAACGGACTATAGCCCTATTTCTCACAAACTACAAGTCCTAGATAATCAAACTCAGTTTGTGGTTACACTTATGAATGTTCATCTAAATGAATGTCAATTTGTTTTATTGTTCAGTTAAAATTTTAATTCAATTTATTGAAAGTAATTTTATTTACATTGTTTAAAACACCCACTGTGTATTGAGGTGAACATCTTATGGATGGAACTAGTAGCAACACTGAAAATAAGTTTATGCTAGGTGAGACCATTAATTCCATAGAACTCTTTGTGTTGACAACAAACACTGAACATTTATCACTAATGGCAGGACTGGTAGTATTAACTGTGCTATCAAAAGTTGGGTGAACTTTGACCCAGCTGGATGTATAGTGCTACCTCTTGCTATTATTTTGTTTTAATTCACTAGCTGTCTTTTGGAGTGTCAATATGGCAAATTCTGTATTTTACTAAGTTTAGGCATAGATTGGAAATACACGACTAACTCTGGGTCATCAGAAAATGTTTGCCAAATCATTTTAAACTTTAAAAATCACAAAAACACAGTTAGTTTCTAATAAAATAACATTTACAGTCCTCGGCAATGCCGTCGCAAACTTGATTTGCGACAGCATTTCACTGCCGTCGTAAATCTGTGAGTGGTGAAAAGTCTGCAAGCATTTCTCTCTGAACTCTGTCCAATTACAGATCCCAGAAAAAAGCTTAAATTTATTGTTGTGTGTCGCTCAGTTTCCTCAATTAATATATATTGATTTATTTCATTACAGAAGCTTATGAAAGTAAAGTTCAGATGTTATGTTTTAGCATATTATTACAGTAGTGGATCATTAATCTTTTCTTTAAAATTTCCGCCGTAGTGCCGTTGTAAAATTTATTTGCGACAGCACTTAACTGCCGTAGCAAACTTGTCCGAATTTCAAGGGCTGCATTTAATATATGAAATATATATGCCAAATTAAAATAAAATTTGCCAACTGGTGAATGTGGCGAGTGCCAGATCTAGCAGTGAAATAGTAAACATTATTTTTGACATGTTTACTTATTATTTAAATTTTTTACTCACACAGATATTTAGTGACAATTTGTTGCTAACATTTTCATTTGATATTTCAATATTTATTTAAAACTTCTTTTTTCTTCAGAAAATCGCATCTAAAGAAGATTCTGAATTCGGTGAATTTATTAGTTACGGGAAAACCTGCGCCATTCCAATTAGTATGCCATGGGATGAAGACACCAAAAACATCACACCTTTGGTTTCAGCAAACGAGGCTATATCTGTGCAAGACAGTAAGAAAAATATTCAGGTAGAAGAAAACAAAGAGAAAATTCAAAACTCCGAACCCTTGGATATGGGAAAATCAGACTCCAGTGTACAGAATAAAGAAACGTGTTCGAAGATCATAAAAACAGAAGAGCAAGACAGTGACACAAATAACAAAGTTGAAACAAAAAACATAACTCAAACTGATAATTCGGAATCGGACTCCAGCCTGCAATCAGCTGAAAAATGTTCCCAAATCTTTTTGCCAGAAAAGAAAACTGAAGCTACCACTGGCTGCACGATGCAGACGTTTATTCCCAAGGATGATTATTCGTACCTGTACGTGTTCAAAACAAAAACCAAAAACTGGGGTGAATTCGTTCCCCTTGGCGAAGGCAGCGACAGTTCAGATTCGGAAACATTTTGTTATAAATTTACAGCACAACAAAAAGCGGAGGAGACACCGGATTTAGCGTCTTTGAAGAAGAAGAGACGAGAAGGGAATAAGATGACGGACAATCAGAGTGACCTCCCACAGTTAAAATACAGAAAAACTAAAATTGGACAACAGTGTAAAAATCCAAATAAACCCAAGCGAAGGAAGAAGCTGGCTAAATAGTAAAATGCAATATAACAAAAGATAAAAGGCAGTCAACAGAATTTGTTGTGTTTGAGATATTTGAATTTAAAGGTGATAATGGTTTTGTCATTTCGGTTTACGACACCACTAGAGCACATTGATTTATTAATCATCGTGTATTGGATGTCAAATATTTGGTAATGTTCACACAGTCTTAGAGAGGAAACCTGCTAGATTTGTCCATTAGTAGCAAGGGATCTTTTATATGCACTATCCCACAAAGGATTTCACATACCACAGCCTCTGTTATACCACTGGCTGGAATAAGAAATAGCCCAATTTACCACTGAGCTATGGTTTACTGATACCGCTTTCATTGTATTAATATACAATGGTGAATATTTCTTTAATAATTTGGTCATAAGCAGTGCCTAGAATCTTTCCCAGGTGCATGGGGATGGCGGTGGGGATCAAACAGTCGTTCCCCTTCCCTCTCCTCCTAAACACACACACAGTAAATTTTCTTCTCTTTTTTTTTTCAAATTGCGAGCATGATTCGAACCCACTTAAATCTTCATCACCATTCTAGACCTGCCTGCACTATTTTCTGCACACTGCCTACTTCCATTGATAAACCTGAAGCTGATATCACTCCCAAATTAATGGACTGTCCCCAGTTTGATCCAGTATTAAGATGTTTCTCTCATGATTTCGTTCTTTGATGACATATTTCCATATATAGTATATCAGCCCTGGAAATTTGGAAAAATTTGCTACGGCAGTTAAGTGTCGTGGCAAATCAATTTTCAACGGCACTACGGCAGCAATTTTAAAGAAAAGATTACTGCTGTCTAAATTATTCATATTTGATCCACTGCTGTAATAATATGCTAAAATATAACATCTCAACTTTACTTTCATAAGCTTCTATACTAAAATAAACCAATTTATATTTATTGAGGAAACTGGGCTACACACAATAATAAATTTATGATTTTTTCTGGGATCTGTAATTGGACCGAGTTCAGAGAGAAATGCCTACAGACTTTTCACCACTCACAAATTTGCGACGGCAATGAAATGCTGTCGCAAATCAAGGTTGCGATAGCTTTTGCGACGGCATTGCCGATTGCCGCCACGAATTTCGAGGGCTGGTATATACACACATTTTCCTGTTTAGAATATCAGTGTTTGTATGAATAAGGTGTTCAGAGGCGGACCAAGGTCCCGGAACCCCCCTAAATTTTGTGATAATTATAATTTTATTATATATTAATTTTTAAAAACGTTTACGATCCCCATCCAAGCATCCCCCAAAGTTCCCTTGGCATTCCACCTCATGTCTACCCGACTCCAAACCCTGAGTGAGTATTGTGCAAGGCTCAATGGGTAGGTGTAAACCACTTACACCGACCAGTGATCCATAACTGGTTCAACAAAGACCATGGTTTGTGCTGTCCTGCCTGTGTGAAGTGCAAATAAAAGATCCCTTGCTGCCTATCGTAAAAGAGTAACCTATGTGGTGACAGTGTGTTTCCTAAAAAAAAAATCTGTCAGAATGACCACATGTTTAATATGCAATAGCTGATGATAAGAGAAAAAATCAATATGCTCTAGTGGCGTCGTTAAATAAAATAACACTTAACTTTAGTTTTCCACCTCAGTCACTGCCCCCTCCCTCACCCACCCACCCCCCCCAAATGGATTATCTGGACCTGCCACTTGTGTTTGTTATACAAACAAAATATATATATACAGTTGACCACCACTGTGTAGATTTCATGGGGACCACATACAAATATCGACTTAACCAAATATCCACTCAAATGTTAAGTCCGAAAAAAAGGTACCTGTACGAACCAAAAATGTAGACACACACACACGCACACGCACACACGCACGCACACACACGCACGCACACACACACACACACACACATACATACACATGGTTATATGATGATAGTGACTTAATTGGGAAAACATTACAACCGGTGGTTCAGTATTACAATAGGTTATATGACCACCAAAGACGATTGGGGTCAAATTGTGAAATTTGAAAGTTGACAGGGTTTTTTTATATCAGTAGTGGGTAATACCGCCACGATGTGTCAGACATTCATTAAGTCGACGAGACATACTGCGTATGAGTCTCTCAATGGCCATTTAAGGGAGTGTTCCACTCCTCTTGCAGCACCTGACCAAGTTCCGCTAACGTGGTCGGCATTCTTTGACGTTGACGTACACGTCTCCCTATCATGTCCTAGACGTTCGATGGGGAAAGGTATGGGCTAATTGCTGGCCATAACATTCGATAAATGTTGTCCTGCTTGAGGTGAGCATTGATAAGTCGTGTACTGTGAGCACGGGGATTATCGTCATGAAAAAATAAACTTCGACCTACACGCCTTGCAAACGGGACGACAAAGGGTGTCAGTATGTTGTCCCGGTAGTACTGCCCAGTGACTAATCTCGATTGAGATTCAAAACTTCTACTGACGTCGTCAGTAGAAGTTTTGAATCTCAATCGAGATTACCCAGTGACAATATGGAGAGGGGTTCTGTCAGTCATAGTGATACCACCCAACATCATAAACGATCCACCGCCAAATATGTCATGAAATCACATTGTGACGTTGGCGTGCCGTTCATTTTGTTTTCGCCAGACCCGACAATGCCTGTCAAGGAAGTCCAAAGTGAATAGGGACTCCTCTGAAAACATGATACGTGATTAGCGACAAATACCCCAGTTCTGACACTCCCTACACCATTCAAATCTTTGGGAAATGTTACGATCTGTCAAGGCTGGCATAACCCGGGGTCGTCGAGCAGGAAGATGGGCTGCATGAAGACGATTTATGATCGTCTGAATGGTAACCCGAACACCCGTAGCCAGTAGTAGTTTGCAACTATTTGATTTATCGTTCGATCCTGTACTCTTGTCGTTGCCTTGGGACGACCTGAACGGGGTCGATCGTCAACATTTTGGATTTGTTGATACCTGTTCCATAGTCTGCTAATCACTGACTTCGGTCTAACAGTTGATATTAACATTAATATTTCAGGTTCCCCTGCCTTTTTCTTAAAGATACATATTCCACTGAAGTCATATAGTTTGTTACTAGATGAGACATAGTCCTACTCAAATCTCTCGACTCCGGTTCTCTAGTCTAGCCAGCATCTAGCGGAAACAGTGGTGTTACCGAGCAGACCGCGAGATCGCTGCTTTCTTCGTTCATTTTACCAGTCATCAATTTCTTAAAGGGACATTCCCGAGTTTGTTGCATTGTAAGATATTTCCGACTAATAACATATTTCTACGATTAAACTTTCATGTTAAATATATTTTCTTGTTTAGAATATCAATGTGTTTCTGGTCGTCTTAATATTTATAAGCAGCCCAAACTGGATTTCGTCTTCAAATAATTTCGTACGTACGAAAACTTTTCAAAAGCTATTTATTTAGGAAATAAAATGAAAATTGACCTAGTACAAATATTAGAACGATCAGAAACACGTTTAATATAGTTACTAATATTCTAAACAAGAACATATATTTAATATGTAAGTTTAATCGTAGAAATATTTTATTAGTCGATATCATCTTAAAATATTGGAATGTCCCTTTAAAGCCACAAGTCATATAACAAGTCTAGATATGCTAACGGGAGACGTAGGCGTAACTAGTAATTAAAAGAAAAAAATGTTTAACGACGCACTCAACACATTTTATTTACGGTTATATGGCATCAGACATGGTTAATAACCACACAGATATTGAGAGGAAACCAGCTTTCGCCACTTCATGAGCTACTCTCTTTTTCTTTTCTTTTCTTCGATTAGTATCAAAATATTTTTTTATTCACCATCCCACATACAGGGTAGTACATACCACGGCCACTGATATACCAGTTGTGGTGAACTGAAGAGAACGAGAAATAGTAACTATAGTAACAAGTCCTGTAACTACTAGTGCCAGTTGTTGTATTCTGTAACAATCGTCGTTTGCTTGCATTTTCTTTTAAGTTCGATGAGACCATTTAATACCTTGTTTAATGTGTTGGATAACAACGTTCACTCATCTCTCATGTGAACTGTCACGGTAACTATAAGTCATATGTTTACAGTCAAATGCAGGCAACTCTTTTGATGGTGTTCACTGATTTCAGATCGCGCAATTCAAATCTATCTTTTTAAATATACTGAGTGAAAGAAAAAAAAGAAAGAAATGTTTTATTTAACGACGCACTCAACACATTTTATTTACGGTTATATGGCGTCAGACATATGGTTAAGGACCACTGATTTTGTGAGGAAACCCGCTGTCGTCACTTCATGAGCTACTCTTATGTCTATTAACAGCAAGGGATCTTTTATTTGCGCTTCCAACAGGCCGGATAGCACAAATCATGGCCTTTGTTGAACCAGTTATGGATCACTGGTCGGTGCAAGTGGTTTACACCTACCCATTGAGCCTTGCGGAGCACTCACTCAAGGTTTGGAGTCGATATCTGGATGAAAAATCCCGATCCTCGACTGGGATACGAACACAGTACCTACCAGCCTGTAGACCGATGACCTAACCACGACGCCACCGAGGGTGGTCTGAGTGAAATAAATAAGGGAACACTTGGTATTTTAGATAAATATAATTCACCAGTAACGTCGTAATGTGTGAATAAATTAAAAGATGTAACATGGGATTTATTGTCATAAAAGGGACATACCCTAGTTTTTAAACACTAAGGCATATTTTTTACTATTATAGCCGTTTATGATCACTGAAATCAAGCATTACTTATATTTTATTGTTTAGATTTTCCATTTCCGTAGAACCGAAGTGTTCCTGGTCATCCTGGTGTTTCTAATACCACAAATGCATTTTTCATATTTTTAATAACGCACGTGCGTCTGAGAAGTAACGATTATGGAGTCGCGGTTTAGTCTTACTTTTAAGGGTATTTCAACGTCACAGATTCTTATTTCACTCTGTTGTATCCAAATTTGTTACAGATTTATAAATTACCCAAACTTAAGTGTCCATTTGTACGGGTTGAAACGTGTTTAGGTGGAAAATATTCCTTAGTGCTTAAAAAAACCTAGGGTCTGTCCCTTTAAGGTGAGATTCATTGTCCGTAACGAGGTTAACTTCCAGACTGTATAAATGAGGCCTCTGGTCGCAGTCATTCTAAACGAGCTACTCATTGGTCGGTTGATAACAAAGACAGCCAATGACAACACTCCTTAGTAATTACACTTAACTCCAATATAGCAGATGCAATTTAACTCGGGATTTAAAAATATAGAAAATTTAAAATATATTCAGAAATGGTTGCATCCCCAAAAAATAATGATAGCTAATTGGAAAAAAAAATCCGGATATTTGGCATTAATTCCGGAATTCCGGATATGGGTTAAAAAATCCGGATTTTCCGGGAAAATCCGGAAAGTTGGTCGCCCTGACTCTCGATATACTAAGTCAAAACCTATACTAGCTCGACTGCCTTTTACAATTTAGACTGGGTTTTTTTCTCGACATAACCATATGTCCGACACCGATATAACCGTAGTTACAATGTGTTGAGTGCGTCGTTAAAAAAAAAAAACCCCAGCTTGCTCTGAATGTGCACGTTAAACCCTATGACATGACATGACATGCAGTCATTCTTTCCTGTTTGTATTGGTGCGATCCTTTCTTTCTTTCCATCGGTATATTTAAAGGGACAGACTCTAGAGCTGTCTGTCTAGGAGAGACATCAGCGTAGTGGCCGTATATCTACCCATTGAGTAGTTTCAAAACTCGGTCTGAGTGGGAGCGAACACCAAGGATGGTAATAATAATTAGAACATTACTTACTGCCCCGTGACCATTTTTCGAGGACCAAAGTTTGAGGATGGATTTCAAATCTTTTGGACCTTTAGAAAATGTTTTGCCTCCATATACGGGACGGTGGCCAATTCATGATGTGCTCTAATGGTGTCGTTAAACAAATATTGAAGCATGGCCGCCAGGCGATGCCACGTGCGAGTTGGGTGTAGCCATTTGACGATATTCGTTAACAACATTAACAGTTTATTCAATGTGTTTTTGTGCGTTCGTTACTCACCAGTAAACTGTTTAATCAGAGAAAACTGGCCTCGGTGGTGTGTCGTGGTTAAGCCATCGGACATAAGGCTGGTATGTACATGGTTCGCAGCCCGGTACCGGCTCCCACCCAGAACCAGTTTTACGACTCAATGGGTAGGTGTAAGACCACTACACACTCTTTTCTCTCACTAACCACTAACAATTTACAACTAACCCACTGTCCTGGACAGACAGCCTAGATAGCTTAGGTGTGTTTGTCCAGAACAGCGTGCTTGAACCTTAATTTTAAATAAGCATGGGAATAAGTTAAAATGAAAAAATCTGAGAAGGAAGAAAGAAAGAAAGAAATGTTTTACTGAACGACGCACACAACACATTTTATTTACGGTTATATGGAAAGAAAGAAAGAAATGTTTTACTGAACGACGCACTCAACACATTTTATTTACGGTTATATGGAAAGAAAGAAAGAAATGTTTTATTTAACGACGCACTCAACACATTTTATTTACGGTTATATAGCGTCAGACATATGGTTACGGACCACACAGATTTTGAGAGGAAACCCGCTGTCGCCATAAGTGAGAGGGAGAGGAGAGAGCGAGAGGAGACGAGAGAGAGACAGAGAGGAGAGAGAGACAGAGACAGAGAGAGAGAGATGAGGAGAGAGACAACAAGGGATCTTTTATTTGCGCTTCCCACAAACAGGATAGCACAAACCATGGCCTTTGTTGAACCAGTTACGGATCACTGGTCGGGGCAAGTGGTTTACACCTACCCACTGAGCCTTGCGGAGGACTCACTCAGGGTTTGGAGTCAGTATCTGCATTAAAAATCCCATGCCTCGACTGGGATCCGAACCCAGTACCTACCAGCCTGTTGGCCGATGGCCTAACCACGACGCCACCGAGGCCGGTCGAATCGGAAAAGATGCAGCTTAATCACGTTTCACGTGTTTTGTCACGTCCTAGCAACCCCCAGTATAGTAATGGTATAGTATTAACTTATATTTGAAATTAACTGTACGTGTTCGTCGAATCGTCGACGTTAGCATTATTAATTACGGACCAAAATACATGTTGCGATAATTAATAATTTTGGGTATAATTAACGGTGGGTTTGGGTTTTGTTATGAAAGAGGAATGTCCTGAAGTTCAGATTTTATGGCATTTGTTAAAGGAAAATTGGAGAATCGACAGGATTGGAGTATGTACGGAGCCCCTCCATTCACCATCGCCCCTTTGTTCACAACCACCCCTCCATTCATTACCGCCCCTGGTCAGACAGAAAAGCTACCGCTAAATTAAAAATGGTTTTTCTGTTCTTTTAAAAAAAAAATTAATTTTAATCATCGGCTATTGGATGTCAAACATGTGGTAATTCTGACATATAGGCTTAGAAAGGAAACCCGCTAATATTTGTTTCCCCATTAGTAGCAAGGGATCTAGAAATGGCCTAATTGGCCCACCGATGTGGATCGATCCCATACCGACCGCTCATCAGGCTAACGCTTTATCATTGGACTACATCACGCCCCACATAATGGGGGGGGGGGGGGGGGGGGGGGAGG
>JAECMU010120809.1:0-38325 GCA_016106625.1 Dracogyra subfuscus
ATATATATATATATATAACCCTGAAATATGAATTCATGACCAGAAATGCTACTATAATTCTACAAACAATATTTGTGATTGAAGGTACTAGTAATACTGCATTATATATTCAAATTATTAAGAAAGCTTCAAAAACTCTAACTGCTTTTTAGATTTTGATGTAAAAAAAAATTTACTCCACCAACTTACATTAAAACAAATCCCAATATTACTACAAAATTAATATTAAACCTTAAAATCATTTTATTTGAATTTGCTATTTATTTGTGTGCCTGAGAAGAAAAATGCATTATCTGTGATCTGAGATGGAATTGAGAAAGCGTCTGAACCTCAACAACATATACAAATAGCTGTCAGCCCAATTAACACTGGACGACTCCCATAGTTGGCCACTTTTCCATCTAATCAAAGATGCGTTTTCAATCTGATACATAGACCTGGTCTATCAAAAGGAAATTACACTGCGCATAATCAGACCACTACATCTCGAGCACGGTAGAACGTGAAGGAGCTGAATTCCTACACTAAATCATGCAGCCCACTTGAAAATACATGTAACAACTGGCACCTATTACTCTCTCCCTATCTGCACCAGTATAAATGGTCATTATGCCAGTACCGAAATCCTTTGAGCAGACCAAATTTGGCTGATAAAGCTTGAAAACTAACAGAGGCCCATGCTATGATCCCGTGTTGTCAATCAATGTGTGATTTCTCATTAACTTGCCAAAGTCCTTTAATACAGCACGGTTGGATCGCACCTTTAGGTGTAGAACGCCGCTGATGCGACACCACCACGATGCTGTCACTTTGCAGTTCAATCAGACAAAACTGCACAAAAATGATAATCAGCAGCTTTTCCATTACGGCTTCTTGCCTAATTCAGCCATCCAAGTGTCATGAATGTTAATAGAAAAATATCAGTTCCATAAGACATGAAAAACTATTCATGTATTTCTTCCTGAAAAGAGATTTTTGGCGTTGAAACAGGCTAAGTTTTTATCACCTTTCCTGTGAAATGATTGGTCATTCTCTATGGATTTTGAGACTCTTTGGGATTAGTTGGAAATCCCCATAATGCTGGCGTTATGAATAACGAGATATTGAATGCATTACCAGAACACTGAAATTTGTAATAAAGGGAAACTGGGATAGGCATGGCAAGACATCTTCCACAGATTAGTTGGCACAATCCGTCTGAGCATATGGACTCGTAAAACCAACAGAGTTGGCATTTTAACTGCACTTTTAGAAGGAAGGTATCAAACCCTGGTAATCATGATACAATTTCCATGACATTTTCGTAGAATAAAATTTGCTTTATCTTTGAAAGACATTGTTCACCATGCTGAGTGACATGGATTAAACATATTATCACGTGCTGTATGAATATACACAGAAGAAATGCAAAAAACCCACACTTGCATAAATACAAGTATTATGACAATGTTATTGTATCAATGAAAAATACTACATTTGAAATAAAACTAACAAAATACATAATATGCAAAATGTAGTTCTCATTATACATTTTATTACAGTAATAAATTTAATAGTTTTATATAAAAATAATGCAATGTCAGCCTATTTAATGATTTAACAGCTATATGCTGTCATTTACTAGAAATATATGAATAAAAACATGCCACATATGTTATAGATGCCATTAAACTGAATGAAAGATTTTAGAAGAATATTAACAAAGTGAAATAAAAATGTCACGATAAACAAATACAACATGTGCACTAAAATAAATTTGTTAAAGTTGTTGTTACATTTTAAACTTTCTATGGGTGGTCTTTATAGACAGGTCACCCAATAGCCAATGTGTGTTTTTGTGCCGGGGGGTCGTTAAACACTAATTCATTCATTTATAGACAGCTCTACTAACTCATATATTCATATATTTATTTTGTATGCATTGTGGAATGCAGAGAGACATTTTTCCATGTAGTGGTTGCAGATTATTTCAATTTAGTGCATGGATTACCATTGCTGTCCCTTTCCATAAGATTATTTTTGAAATGGCTTTCAATTTTATTTAAGCTGATATTTTTACACACATTTCTAATTAAAAATTATAATGAATACAACTATAGATAATGCATTTATTTTTTCATTTGCTTGTGCAAATATAATCCTGAATGCTAAATTGTTTTATTTGTAAATAAGGATGCATAACAATATAGAACTGAATGCTAGAGAGATGTGTCCATACATAATGGTATTAAATGTTAGAAATTTGTATCTATAAATAACAATATACAACTGGAGTTGTGTCTATATAAAACAAAATATAGAACTTGATGCTAGATATTCGTGTCCATACATATTAATATAGAACTGGATGTTAGTTGTGTATAAACATAACAATATACAAATGGGTGCTAGAGATATGTGTCCAATATAGAGCAGAATGCTAGATATTTGTGTCCATACATAACACTATAGAACTGGATCCTAGAGATGGGTGTCTAAATATAACAATATAGAATACAGATTTATGAACATGCAAATCTATAGAGCAAAATAGCAAAAGGTTGCAGTACCGTAGTTCTGTTCACTATTAAAAACAAGAGACAAAATAATACATACTGATAAATGCTGGAAGAGCCAAGCACGCATGATATTTGTTGCTACTTTGGGAAATATTCCTCGCTTTTTCTGTCTCTTGTTGGGATTCCTCTCCCCTGTCCCGTCATCCTCCCCCTCCGTGCCCTCCCCTGAACCAATGCTGTTGTCGAGACCATCACCTGAAACAACAAAAATGACTATATTTAATAAATTCATAAATACTTGACAATGATCACATATTATTAAATATAATGTTCCATGGGGAAATAGAAGACTGTGTGTTCTGGAATGGATGGATACATAAATGCAAGAGTTGTTGTTAGTAATTGTAGCTGTTGTTGATGATATAATTGTTATCTTTGTCTGCCAACAGTAGATTGCTTTGTTATGTGCAATAAATTGAAAATTATTGAAGTGGATGGATGATATTGCATAGATAGAATACTGAATTTGTGGATGCATTAGATAAGATGAATAGATGGATGGACACAAGATGGAGGGAGGGAGGGAGGAATGAATGCATGGGATAAATGGATTGGTGAAAATAACACACCAAACAATATGCATTGATTAAACACACAAAATGATTATGTTAACATGTCAACTTAAAAGTAGTCTTTCTTTAATTACTTTTTTTCATTCATTTTATATTATTTTGTTACTGTCTGCACAGTGTGGTTTAGTTATGCTTCAATCAATTAAACAAGTAAAATTGTTTTCTCTACTCATGAAACATTTCACTGTCTAGTATAAAACATTTTTATCTTTCACTTAATGACTTCCCATTACTAGGGCAATAACAGTGAAGCATAATTCTGAACACACCATAGTCTACAGTCCCTTAAATAAAATTACTCTATACAGTCGCAGCCAAAGAAAGGCGGCCATGCTGCCAGCATAAATGCGGCCATATAATAAAGATTAATTTGCTATCAATTGGCAAAGTATCAAGCTCTTGTTAGTGCATGATAACAGTTAAATATGAACCAAAAGCACATGAAGATTTTATCTCTGCCAAAGTAAATATTAACGTGGCATTCAGTGCTGTAGGAGTTAAATCAATTTAATACATCAACTATGTATGACACAGTACATGTAATATATGCTGGCTAGCAGTTCATACAATGAATACGGGGTGATGCACAGAGATTTTGTTTTCTATATATATATATATATATATATATATATAGCAAGATAAATATGAATATTTATTATCATAAACATGAAAACTGTAAAATAATATAAAAAAGCTACCACATTAATGTGGGCTTTTTTTATATAACAACACAATATGTTCCAGTGATTCATACTATTGTATTGTCAAAGTAAGTTGAAGCACATGCATGCAGCTTTGCTGCATTTTTTAATCATGTCATTTAGTTGACATGACATAACTGAAAGTCCTTTAGACTCAGCCATCTACAGACATACAAATATAAATGTTTTATTGGATTATTGAATTTAAATTAACCTCCCCCATATTTAAAAGGAAAATGTTTTTGTGTGCTGAGAAGTTTATTTATATGCCACATCCTTTACCCAACTTTGTGTTTTACAAGCTTTAAATAACAAGTTTATTGTCTAGAAGTTATGTTTTAATAACAAATTAGAAACAGTTTTATAAATATCAGAGAGGTCAATTTTCTTCTTTGGGAATTAAAGTCAGTTTAACAAAACCTCCATTTGCTCATTTCCAGTTGTAGAAAATGGACAGATGGGTATTTAGTGTTGGTGTTTTGAGCACGCTGAAGTGGCATTACACCTAGTAATCCTACACACAATAATTCACCCAGTATGTGGTACGGAAACAAAACCAACAAAACTAAGTCCTTTTTTTCCATCAATACACCAATGCCATCATGGTCATTGTCCATAATCCCCTTCATCACTGTTCAAGCTATCAGACTCTCTACAGTCGTTTTTACTACAAACACACAATTTACTTTACACACAATGTGAAAATAACATCATCCAAAAGTAAAAGCCTTTGCATCCTCCAACTAGAGACAAAACGCCAGGGGCATTCGTGGTTGAGGAGACACAACCGGAGAGATTCAAGTTATCAATTTAATTTCTCGGACAAATAGTCAATTGCCTAAAGACTGCCTTGTGATGCAATGCAAAGCAACACTGTTTACATATAAAACAGTCTAGGGGGCATTACCCTTTAATGCCATTAATTCACTCAAGTAGGCTTTAGGATTCATCCCTTTCAAGATAAGCCTGCAACAGACATGGACACACACACAGACACACACACACACACAGACACACACACACACACAAACACACACACACACACACACACACAGACACACACACAGACACACACACACAGACATACACACATCTAAAGCCAGATACTAGTACTAAGGAGTTTGTTTTAATACATAATTAATCAAATGCTTATTTAAGGCACTACTTGACACTGAAACTTAAGAGTTGTTGGACAGCTGTTCACATAATAAGCTGACATGGGTTCAGCTTAGAAATCACAAGGAGATGGAAGGCACTGAAATCTGTACTTGACGGTAAAAGTAAGTAATTAAAAGATCCTGAAGAATATGTTTGCAATCTCAAGGCTACCTAGGAACACATGAAAACATGCAGGAAAATGTCACTATATTTAATAGACAACAATTAAAAATGTCTAACACACATGTGGATAAGTGCTTTACAACAAAATGTTTTTTTTAATGAATGTTGATGTCAAACATTTTCAATCTAAACATAAAATATTTTTTTACCAAAACCCATAACAGACCTCTTCGTAAAATTTTAAAACTCTAGAAAAGGGGATATTTTATTTTAAATTATAGAAATTCATGTCGAAGCATGCACACACATTGGTCAAAGGTGAACATTAATGGTCCTAAAACAAAAAAACTGTAGTCAGAAAATGGAAAACTGTAACACGAAAAACAACTTTTGCAATTATAGTTTGTGAAGAATGGCTGCATGAGAACACTGGAAGCTCGTTTTGAGATGAGAAAGTTTAATTTTGCTAAGAGGAAAAAGTAATAGTGTGGTGAAAGAAGTCCCAAAGTATTTTTCTCTCGAGTGCAGTTCACAATTCTTTAATAAATAATCAATTGGACTAACGGTGTGTTTCGGCTGTCACTCTGACAGGGACCAAGTATCTCATATCTACGCTTTGATAACATTTCACTTCATTTAGTGCAGATAACCTGACATGTCGGTTAGGCTGTTTTTTCAAACTCGTCAATTTGACTATGTACATTGTCACTTAGACTTCTGAAAACAGCAATCAAAGCAAGTTCAAGGGGTTTCGTTCATGAGAAATTTCACAAAGTTTTATTCTGCCTGAACTTAAAGTGATTATCCACACACGATTACTTTTTATGCAAACACTTCATAAGACAGCAGACCATAATATGATATGCATGAAAAGACATTTTAGTTAATTTCTAGTCGAAATATTAGATTTACACATTTTGGACTACTCTGACAAAAAAAGCACCCAAAAATCTCACAATTTATATTTCAGTTAAAAACATATTGCTTATAAAATAAATTATATTGTAGTGTATTTTTTATATTTCTAATATACTTATATGTAATAAATGGTAGCTTCATGATTTTTAACTTTAAATATCTAATGCTTAAACTGTCAATAGTTTTCTCAGATAAAAGAAGAATTAAAAAAGAACTAATTTATATACTGAGGTATACAATTATATTTACATAAAAAATTTCAAGGATTTCGGGCCAAGCTTTTGGTCAACATTTGCAATATTTGCAGAAACAAAACAATTCCTATTGTTTTGTGAAAACTATTTTACAAATCCTGTGGTCAACATTTGCCATGTTTACAGTACTAGTATATTTGCATCTACAGACAGTATCGCTATCGGGCTTCAAATGATGGAGTGATACCATGAGGCTGTGGCTGCTGAAGATAAAATTCATTATCCTCTGTTCTCCGACTTCCTTGGCACGGAAAATAGGTCCGACTGTCACGGCCAGTTTAAAATACCATCCATCAACCTGCGCACCATGCTTGATGCATTGTGAAGCCCTTTCTAACAAGCTAGCCAGGAAATTTGGTCCTAGGTAGAGAGACTGGTGAAGCACAGGTAATGGGCAGACATCAAAAAGAATTGAACAACACCATTATTCTCCAGGGAAATTTCTTTTAGGCAGTCGAGGAACCAGGGATCGAGATTTGGTGACACAACCATGTCACTCTGCATTTTAATATTGCCAGTTCAGGTGACAGAAGTTAAAGCAAATGAAATTAATTATTAACATCTACAGACTGTGAACAGAGACTGTTAAGACAAACATGATGCATTATTGATCACCGGCGTATTGCATGGTGTAAGAAAAACGTACAGGAAGAAGACGTATCTAGATTGCATGGAATTGCTACTTTCTTTAATCAAGTCGTACTGAATTAATTACAAATGTTTTTTCTTCTTTTGGGTTTGGGTTTGTTTGTATAGAGCTGGTTTTTTGTCTGTCCTTTTTAAACATTATTTATAAGATATTCTGTTTATTTTATTATGCTCAAATTTAAAAAAAGAAGTAATTTATGAAATACAACCCATAACAAAAAATTACAGATTAAGGTTAAAACTATTTACTTTATTTATACCAAGAAAACTTATATTTCAAGATCATCTTTATATTTTAGAACTTAACTTAAAACTGATGTTTTGAATTGTAATGCCAAAACAATAATCAAATTGAAATAATTAAATGACACCCCTCACACCCCTAAATCCAAACCTAACAATGCATATATACAAATTTAGTTTTTTGATTAAGAATAAACATAATATGGTAACAAACGTAATATTACACCAAGGAATTATACTTTATGAGGTCAGTAACAATAATATTAGTATCGACAGATGTAACACATTAACACACAAAGCCATTTGATGCTGAAGACATTAAACACCGATATTAATTACTGAAAAATTATACCCATTCAATTGTTGTCTGTAGACATGACAACAAAGGGTAGTTAGACACATGGATGGGGTGGTGAACCATAAAGCACCGAGGGCTTATACATGGCTGGAGATCCGACGATCGAGACGGACTGCCTCAACACAGGTCAATCCTCTGATGTTGGGCTCTTTCAGAGGTGGGACTGTTTAAAACCAGTTGTGAAAACACACAGTAAACATCATTTAATGTCTTTCAAAGAAATGTTGTTGTTTTTTCTCTCAATTCTATGATGTATTTTTTGTGCTGTCTTTAAACATTCAATCATTCATTCATTCATTCAATTCTATGACAGAATATCGGCATTGCTTAACCAATGGTTATTAGGTATCAAATACATGGCAGTTGTGTCATTTTGTCTGATCAGTTAAGATGGGAAAGCTATTGTGCCAAATGAGCTACTATTTGTAATTAGCAGTAAGGGAACTTTTATAACACAACAACATAACATTAGTTTTATTGCCAAAGAAATGGGGATACACATAAGGTATATAGCGAAATATTGACAATAAACTCATAATATTTAATATCCTTTCATTTATCAATTTCAAATTAGCAGCAAGAGATCCTTTATGTGTACTTTTTCACAAATAAGATAATACCAAGCCTTTGTTATACCAAATGTAGAACATCGGTTAAAATTGAAGTAACCCAATGGGATGACCTTATAGATTTCTGATAAAAATATAACATTATTGAAAAAACTAACATCTAAGCATGCTTTGATAGATAATTACATACATATGTCATAATAACAATTAAATAGCAGTGCAAATGATAGAAACTTATTAAAACAGAATGTGGTAGGTCTCTTTTGTATGTGTTTTTTTTCATGTCTCACTTCAAGATTATTTAAGCATTTTATTTCTGTTTCACTGATCTGCAGTATATGTGTGCCTGTGTGTGTCCCTCAGCCAGTGTAACGAGGAACTGCCTGCAGGAAATATTTCTGCACCTGTCAATAAACTGATTGATGAAAACCAATATTTTTCATACATTATGAACAAATTAATGATTAAATTTTGTGCATCTTATAGTATCTGACCTGATCAGCCACACACACTAAAGAGCCAGAGGCAAATTCTGATCACGGCAAATATCTTAAGTTCAAAAATTGAGTTTGTAAAATATTTTTCCATGTCAGACACTTTATTTGACAAACAAATCCCATAAAGCTAGCAGGATGATGTATTGCCGCCCGTTCTGTCTGTGACACATGCTGTCAAATGAGTTTTTGATTATCTTTCAACATGAGCTTTTTGCACCTTTGCCCATTCATACTTGATACACTCGGTTCAATAATTTCTCACATAACTATATAAATTCAGTCTCAGGTTAAAAAACATTAATTAATAATCAGATGGGACTTTCCATACAAAGCAGACATTATCAACAGAACATGATTCCTCTGTTGTACATGAAAGATTGTTACGGTTATTAATGGTATACCAATATCCCCAACACAATCATACACTTTCACCCTTAGCTCAACAACTGGCATTAGGAGATGGGCTCACAAGTTAGTTAATATGTGCCTAATCCTTTTGTTCTTTATGCAATAAAATACATTTTCAATAATATACAATTAAAAAAAATGTAGTAAGTATACTGTTCCTGTTTGTGGTAAATAGTATGTAAAACATCTCTTGTTGGTAACTGTAAATTAACTGTAAATAAGAAAAACACCCCTTGTTGGTAACTATAAATAGCAGGAGAGAATATTTTATATGCACTTTTCTACAGATAGAAAAAAGTTTGTTTTGTTTAATGACACCACTAGAGCACATTGATTTAGTAATCATCAGCTATTTGGATGCCAAACATTTGATAAATATGACATGTGATCTTAGAGAGGAAACTCGCAACATTTTTCCATTAGTAGCATGGGATTTTTTATATGCACTATCCATCAGACAGGATGGCACATACCATGGCCTTAATATATTCTGGTCATGGTGCACTGGTTGGAATGACAAATAGCCCAATGGGCCCACCAACGGGGAACGATCCTAGACCAACAGCACATCATGCACATGCTTTACCACTGGGCTAGGGCCCGCCTGAACAGACATGATTACATGCATCATACTGGCCTTTGTGTTAAACCAGTTGTGGAGCTCTAGTTAGCATGCATTTGAGATTTGAGAACCAATTAAAAAAAATCAATGCAGAAGTAATTTCATTTTTATTTGATGTTTTGGCTTGTAACGTGAAACTTCTACAACTGCCTTAATATACATCAAATCATTTAATGGAGCTAAACAAATAAAAAAATAAAATAAAAAAGGAATAATGCTATTGAATATCAAATGTAATAAAACAGAACATTCTTTTGCATGGGCAATGCACGATCAGATTTCACATAATTATACTGACGATCAAATTTCACATAACTGTACCAAAATATTGGAAAAAGTTTTCATAATCTCAAAATTTATTTTCAAAATAGGTTAAAGGTCAAATAAACATATCAGGCTCAACTGACCATTACTGTCAGCTTATGGATGGAGAAGTTAAAGTGCACTGTAAATGTCCTGGATACATGAATTAAATATGGCTTAAAATGGTGAAAACATTTTGTCACAGCAGTCTCGATATACATATTAAACTAGTTCATGATCACCCACTGCATCAGCCTTTATGCAGAATACACAAAGTTTATGCAGAAAGAATTAATCAGATGTGTCATATACGGAAAGGAGACTGTCATACATGATTCACATAACTCCTTGCTTACTGCTGTAAACAGAGATGAGAAAGAGACCTCACCTGGCCTTTGCTTTAGGCAAAAGAATTTTAAATATTTTGTGCAGATTTGAATGATTTCAATTATTAGAATGATGGTAGCGCTTGCTTGATGCGTGGTTGGTTTGGAAGCAATCCCCATTGGCGGGCCCATTGAGCTATTTTTCATTCTAGCCAGTGCACCATGACTGGTATATCAAAGGCCGTGGTACATGTATATGCTATCCTGTCTATTGGATAGTTCATATAAAAGATCCCTTGTTACTAATCAGAAAAAGTAGCCCATGGCGACAGTAGGTTAAAATGTGTTGAATGCATTGTTAAATAAATCATTTCCTTCTTTTCTTCCAATATAAATTTTCACTGAAATAAACATCGTCCTACCGGCAGTGGCTCAAGAAGATGTAACACTAGGCAGCACTTGCTACTGGCAGCATGCAAAGAGTTAATAATAAATTGTAGTACATCTGATTGGCAAAAATGTTATCCATGATCAAGACCGCATCTCTGCTCAATGCAGAGTCAAAGAGGCAGTTGATAAAATAGTTGTTGATGCCATGAATCTCGGTCTAGTGTCAACAGGACAGCCACTCCCAAGGAGAACTTATGTAATTTATAATTAATGATAATCTGTTTCAAGTTCAGTTTACATCCTTTTTATAGTATTCAATTTATAAAAGCTATGGCAGAACTAGTTAAATGGGGTAGATGGAGGGAGCACCATAATTATTACTTTATGCCTGGTGGGCTTCTTGAAAATTTTATTTATTGAAAAAAAAATTATTTGTGGTGGTATACACGACCATCCCATGTGACGAATTACCGAAAACATCCACTATCATTATCAATCTACCCCGCTGATAAGATTCATTGTTAACTTTCAAATTAACCCAAAACAATGAACATCTATAAAGCTAATGCCATGATAATAAAAAAGCCACCATTAATAAAATTGTGGATGTCTAAAAAGCATATCACCTATGAATTTAATGTCCATAATGAGTTTATGGGTATTTTAATTTACTCTGACAACAAACCCTGATGGCTGATAAATTAATTATTAGCAATTCAATAAGCACACCAAGGTGTGCGACCAACAGTCACCAGTTCTGCCTCACTGAGCATAATGTGTAGAAATTCAAACGCAATCTGCCACAGACGAGAACCATGGTATTTTTATTTTTGAGCATTTCTGTCTGATAATACGCCCATTATGACTGACCTTTTACAGTGATCATATTACCTGTGTGGTAGCCTCCATTCTGGCAAATACCATCCAATTACAATAACCGAGAGCTTTAACCCGCGTATGCGGGAAGAGTGAGTGAAATGCTGTCTGTTTTTGACAATATCACTGACCAGAAAATATTTATGGCTTGCAATATATTTATTGCTCATAGAATCAATCAGAAAAATTAACAATGACCGTACTTATAAGACGGATGTTGGAGTTGTGTGTTTGTGACAGTTGAAGAGATTGCAGTGCACTGATCCACATGTAGCCATTGTTATGTGGACATCCACGGCTGTTTGTGGCAGTCCATTTCCACGCACCCCGGGATACCAGATATGCTCAGACTCCCAACTCTAGTCCAATAGTGGCGTTACAGACGGCATCTCTCAACAACAATGCCCTCTGGTGATCCAGGAGGGAACCAGTCCCTGAGGGACGATCGTTTTCCAGTCTGCAGACCTACAGACATTGTGATCATCAGCACCTGAACGTGTAGAGAATCCCGCATGCATCCCTCCCAGGAAAACCATCCGATACAGCGGCGGTGCACAAAATGCATAATTCATGATTTTATCGAGTCAAGAATATGACTCTTTGCAGATCCAGCTTTTCCTGTGTGGTTATCAGAGTCATCTCGCAATGTCCAATGTGGCCGGCGCTGTCCGTTAGTCAATTACATGGAACTGCAGACATCCCAGGACAACCGACTGCTAAAACCATCATACATCAGTCTTACTGAACGTCAAGGCACTGACACTATAAGTGTTTATATGTTCTACATACAGCCATAAAGGGATCAGTTCAGTGGGTCTCATTTTAAAACTGACCAACACAAATTACTATATAGTACAGTTTGAAGTGTAAATCTGTGATATTGATGATGATGATGGTTAAAAAATTGCCCATTGCACCGCAAAACCCAACTTGTACACACAGTAAGGATCTTCATGTACATATTAACCTAACAGTACAAAGTGCATGTATATACCATAGTGCCTGATAAGTGAATTGTGTAGAAACAATTCCACTGGGATGTAACATAATCCCAGTAATCCAGTGGAATCCATCTCACAACAGTAAATTATTTATTTCAAATACAGTACAGGATGTCATGAACAATATCCCAAAATGTAATTTTCAAAAATGAATATTAGGTGCGAAAAGCAGAGCAAATTGTTTATGAACAGTATACTGGTATATCAAAATAAAAACACACACAAATATTTTGTCCTGAATATGTAGGAAAACTAATTATTTTATCCTATCAGAAAGCTATATACCAGTAAGATGTTTATTGTTACAAATATCATTAATCATTTTAACTAAAAAGATGTATGGTTAAATTGACAAAACCTATTTATATTTTATTAAAAGCTCTCTACTTAACAAAACCATATAGAAGGTAATACAATTATTTTACACTCAACTATAAAACATTGACACGTGATAACAGGGACAGTAACCCATGGTTTATAATTTTCACATGGTAGATGGTGTCATCATATACCTACATCAGTTATGAATTAGCATTTCAGTTATTTCACACATTAATTGTATTCTTAATGAAAACATTCAAGTTTTAGATTGTTTATATAGCAATATTATCTTCTTTAAAAAAAATCTTTTTAACTGACATTTAATAATTTATTTTCTTTTTAGCAATGTCAAGGATGGGAGACCTAAATCACTGCAGTACATATAATAATAGTATAAACATATATCCACACACACACACACATACACACACACACACACACAAACACACACAGAGATGTTCTATGATATAACATTATCAAAATTACTTTAGAAATATTAAAATGAATTTTTTAAGGTAAATATTCATGACTTTTCAGTTACAGTTCAAGTGAAATAACATTTCTTTATCATGACTTTTGGTTTTGGCGCGTTCTTTGTGGATTGAAAAAAAAGAGAGAAAAAGAAGAGAGAGAAAAAGAAGAGAGAGAAAAAGAAGAGAGAGAAAAAAAAATTGTGCACACATGTAGAATCTGTTGAGCCAAGCAACCTTGTTGTTACACGCGCCTCCACACTGCTACAACCAACAAACCAACTGGTGTGACACCCGATAACTGAACATTCCCATCAACGCAGTTCAAAACAATAAATGAATTAGCATTTGCAGATTGCAGACAAAATGGCGCCAATTATGGTTTTTGCCTTGTCGACTTTGTCACAAAAAAATGACAGAGATGATTCCATACTTACAATGAGCTTAACATTTTTTTTCTAGTTACATCTTGTTTAGAAACCATTCTCACTGAAGCTGTCATAGATACATGTATATTATCACTGATGAAATTGCTTCACTCTAAATGTAAAAAAGCCCAAAAGCTTTGAAATATATTACCAATTTTAATGCCCAAGTCAAACCAGTGTTAAGCAAGCATCTAAGGTATATCAAAATTTAGCATATAGACAGGTGACTATTTAATACAGGTTACTTTGTATTATATCAAATCATTTGGGGGAAAAGGAATGGTGGCCTTTTTAAATGATACTTTTTTGGTTGTTGTTGTTTTGTGTTTTGATTTTTTGTTTGTTTGGGGTTTTTTTTTAGGGTGGGGGGGGGGGCAGGTGTGTAAAATTAATATTCTATACTATAATTAACTAAAAACAAATGTATATTTTAAATAATGTACAACAGCTACGAGCATAATCTGAAAATTCCCCTCAACAGTGTAAAAATCAGTGATATCATGGAAAGGAAATATTCAGCCATATCAGTACCACTCCAGGAGGGGTGTTTGATATGGTGAGGCGTTGCAGTTCTAAAACAGGAAGAGTGGTGTAAAAAATGTGTTCAGTGACATAAATTTCCAGATAAAATTTCAGTTTCACACATCCAAAACTATACGATAAGAACATTCAACAAATGAAATGTCAAAATGGTATAAAAATAAAATCAACATATACATTTTTTTTTTCAAAATGATTTTGTGACTGCTTGAAATTGGAAAACTCAAATGAAGTTTGATAGACGCCTGCCGCTCCAGGGTCACAAGCAGGCAAGCTTGGACGTAAATGAACTTTTTGTTTGCCTAATCGCAGACCCCATCCAGATCCCAAACAATCGCAAGTCCATGGTGTGTCAGGGGTTAACAAGTAATCTAGCTAATTGTGGATTTCTTTGATAGCTAAATGCAGGGAAAAGTGTGAAAGCTGTCACAACTGAATGTACACCCTGGTCCGGTGGCGCCATTATCTCCCAGCCGGCAACACACTCCCGATTCTTGCCACGATTGATACGCCAATTAGAGCAAGTCTCAAAATGAACCAATTTTAACAAATCTATAAGTCGCTCAATAATTTGCTAGAATTTCCATCCCCAGCACTCATTTGTCACAGAACAGCTTATATTTATCAGCTTCTGGTGAGGACGGCAAGTTATTTCTGACTCCAGTTGATAAATGACAAAACTGATCTCTTGTGGTCGTATAATTGAAAAAAGAAAGAAAATCCTTAAAGAAAACAAATCTGAAACCAATAAATTAGGAAATAAACATCAGCATTACTTATAGTTATACAGAGTGTGGAGTGATGAGATTTTCAATGACATTATTAAAAAAAATATGAAATTAAAAAAAATAAAATAATAATAACTGATCTTGAAATATATTTTGAGGATGGAAGAAAAAATCTAAACAAATGGTCAAGTTAGCACTTCCAATTTGATCTGTATTTTTAAGAACTTTTTTATAAAGTAATTTAGTGGTGTTTTTTTTACAGTTACTGTTTATTTCTAGCAGTGTTTAAATGTTTTCTCTGGCTCTACAAATCTAAATATACTGGTATTCAGTGCCCACTGTACAAAAATATTGGTTTTAAATTTAAAATTTAATTGGCTTTGAATATCAGCATCATTTTCTACAAGCAAAATTAAAGCTGTGGTTCAACTTATGAGACTATCCAAATCTGAAAATGTTAGCAAATGTATGCTTCAAAATTACAAAACATACAAACAGCAACAGGAGTGTTTTTTCCCCACATAAACCAAAATGTATTAAACAGAAGAATAAATATGAACACTGTGAGTTGAGATTTAAAAAGCTGTCCTACATACACATACATTTCAACTTCTCATGTTTTGTCTGAGGTTGGGCATTGATTTATATGTTTTCATTATTTTCAGATCCCCATGTTGAGCATGATGTGCCAGTACTCATTGGTTGCTAAGCTGAAATCAATACATTAAAAATAAAGTAATAATGCTGATATATTTTCCAGCAAGGACAACATGAAAATGATTTCCAAATTCAAGATGAGGAGTTTATGGATTACTACAACTTAATGGATAATTTGAATCTGTTGTCAAAGGTACAGAAAACCATTTGCAAATGCTACAAGGCAATGGCAAACAATATTCTGTCTCCAAGAAGTTTTGGGCAAACATAATTGGAATACTTGCAGCCTGCAATCTAATTAAACTGGCAAACTTGCATTGATTTATGAGCAAGGGTCCAATCAGGAGGCAAGATTATCAATAACTACCCCGTGTCAAAAGTCAGCCACCGGGAGCTGGCTTGTTTGAGACAGGTTTGTATGGGAGTCGCTTTAATTTTCTCACCAAACATGAGTTTCACATCAGCAGAGATCTATAATAAACTTTCTCGCAGCAAACAGTTGCCTAATCGTTAGCTAACACTCAAGTCTGTGACTAACTGATTAAAACGGGTCGTAAAAATTGAGAGCCAGTGTTTCCTTCACTTACTGTCGGAGCAACAACTGTCAGTTTCCTGTCAGATTATGATTTTTCTAAACCACAGCCAGTAAAAGAAAGAAAAAAACTGAAAAAAGTGGGACAATTTCTCTTCCCTCAAAAATAACAACTATTTATCCATAACTAAAAATAATTCACATGACCATTTGACATACTTTTTGCAAACTTCAAGATTCTTCTTCTTTTTATTTTTGGCTCTAACATTTATCAACTGTCCCTAAATAAGCCTGCATGAATTTACAAACTTAAACAAAATCATTTTTTATACTTGTTAAAAACATAAATCACTAGTACTAATGATTTATGTTTTCAAGAAGTTTAAAAAGATCTGTTTTGTTTAAGTTTGTAAATTCATATAGGCTTATTTAGGCTTAATCAATAACTATAACAAGGTTTCTTGACCATTACTATGGTCAAGACATCCGTGGTCTGCAGCCAGCTGGATAGACTGGTATTACAACCAAGTGACTTTCCTTGCTGTATTTCCGAGATTAGCAACATCCCACCAGGCAATCAATTTCCTCTGCCCACATGCCAAAATATTTTTAAAATGAAAGCAAAATTTAGACTATCGCTGGGCACAGGTGGCAAGGGATAAACAGACCTCTCCACTTGTAAAATTGTTTCTGGTCTATCTTGTTGGCCATGTTTAATCTGAACCTCTCCAGCACAGTGCTGGAACAGGTTCCAAAGTATTTCTTTATCTACAAGTTTCTTGGCTGAATAATGGTCTGGGCTTGTTTCAGTCAGTTTTATCATCAGCTGATGCAAATAGTCTTTTCAGACTAATGCTGACACTATATTTAAAGTCTGCAAAATAGACTTAAAAGTTATTAATACTAGTACTGTTGTTTCAATCAGTTTCATAATCAGCTGATGCAAATAGACTTTTCAGACTCATTCTAATAATCTATGTAACGTCAGCAAAATAAACTTAAAAGTTGTTAATACTGGTACTTTTATGTTGAAAAATATATAAACAATTGACTACTTTACTTAAATTATTGATTTATTTATAAATAGCTTTTGAATGGTTATGTTTCTTTGTATTTCAGAGCATATTGGTATGGCATTCTGATAAATAATCATACACAATGATATTGAAATAATCTAATTTTATGAAAATGATAAAACAATTGTTCAGTTATTTGCCTTGTCATATTCTTGTCATAATATTCTAGTTGTCTTTGAACTCCTCTTATTAGTGTTTTGAAATTTAAACCCAAAAATGTAACTGACCATTGAAACCCTCTGACATTTCATACTGGAAAATTAAAATTGAGGGAATTGTACAAACAACATTTTTGGTTGTCTTATACCTGTTTAATATCTATAGCTATTTTTAATAAAACTTTGTTTTAAAAACAAATGCAAAATATAAACAATTGAATTTAACTGAAAGTTCTTTTCATTTATCCACTTTCATTTTTTTAATAAGTATATTATAAATACACATGTAGTATCAGATGACGTAACACTTCTTTTTTTTAAAAACAAGAATCAACACATTTATGACTTAAATAAAAATAAGAAAACTTAAAGGTTTGTTTTGTTTAACAACACCACTAGAGCAAATTGATTTATTAATCATTGGCTATTGGATGTCAAACATTTAGTAATTCTGACAGTCTTAGAGGAGAAACCTGCTACATTTTGTCCATTAGTAGCAAAAGAAATAAATTTGAACTCTTGTGGTATATATCTAGTAACTAAACAGGCTCCACTACTTAGAAACAGTTTTACAAAAAAGTAACAAAATTTACTGTTCTGTTACCTGCAGCTGTCAGTCCAGATGAGTGACTTAAAAATAAATATGCAAACATTTATCTTAAACCTGGTAAGAAAATAGAAACTCTAAATTCCACAATAATTTGATAAAAGAGCTCCCTTTAAAAAAAAAAAAAAAGAGTCTGCATTAATTTGAGTGGCTTTTGGTGATAAAGTCAACAAGATTGCTCAATCTCGAATGTGGGGCCTCCCCGCTGGTTGTGGCTGAGGTCCGGCACTTAGTTTACTTACTTAACAAGACACGTTATCTGCTGCCTGGGAGGGGCCCCTCTAGTAATCCATCAACACTTGATGCAATACACATGTTCATCCATTTCAACTCATTGCAATCTGACAACATTTGTGATAACTCCATATTGAACAGAATAGGTGAAAAAACAAACAAGATGTAAGTCTGCAATTATTTTGTTTACAGTGGGTATAGCTTGTATCCAGCATTATACTTTCAACATGTTCATTCATTACCGGGCCATGACACTTTCAAAATATGTTATTCCAAAACAGATCCTGCATAAACTGATTAGAGAAAGCCATTGAAAAAACATTACATAACCAAGTAGTGATGATGTTAGTGGCACCGAAAACAAAAAACTTGTTGATTATTATCAAAATGCAATTTGGTTCTTTTTCTTGCTCATTTTTAGATAAGAATCCATAGAATAGATTTTCATAATGGAACAACTGATAAACACTCAAGTTTATTTTAAATTTTCAATGAAATACTCAGCTTCCATTTTTAAGTATAGTTCTACATAAGCTAAATTATCATTTTCCATTAAGTTTATTTCAAGTATATATTTGAATACATGTATAAAGCAACAAAACTGTATGATCATTTACAAACAGCTGGGTCTATTGGAGGTAAAGTTCCTATAAAATCAGTTATTTCCTATTGGTCCTTAGCACTATGTGACAGGATTTTGATTTAAGATAATAAAGAAATTGGAGATAAATCTGATACATTTTACATTAGGAACAAGAGTGTATAAAGAAAACATAATTTTTACAACAATCAATTCATAACAATTACATGAGAATATCAGTGCATTATAGAAATAATTTAATCATTAGTAAAATGCATCATTATATTGCAAAACTAATTAAATTAATTTGTGATCAGTAAGCATTATATTTTAGTGCTATATTCATTAAAATTTGTTAAACTATTGTATTAAAAAAAAATCAAGTTTATATATTATTTCATAACTTATATTAATTAAATTATATTAAATACAAAAATAACACCTATTTATATATTTTAAATTTCACATTATTTTCGTTAACCAGTTATTTTAAAAAGGGTTTAACCCCACTCTTATTCTTATTTTCCATTACTTAATACCATAACTACCTATAATGAATAGTCCCTGAAAACTACAAGTTACCTGTGATTTTTATTAGCATTAAAAAACCATTAAATGTGCTGCATGAAGTGGTCGGTGGTGCCACGGAACTTGCACATTTACCTGAGCACCTGTGTGCATGCAATCAACAAATTACCAGAGCTCTTTCATCGCTAGGAGCATGCTTCTCATTTCCAGCATTCTTCCCACAATGGTCTCAAATTATTTTAAAATGGTGAATGTTTCTTTAGGCTCTCATGTCCAGCTGCTAGGTTGAAGGGCAAAAACAGAAAAACAGTTGTGGAAAGGGCAAAAGAGGATACAATTTAATCACAGGCAAGTATTTTTTCAGGTGCACGAAACAACATGTTGCAAGCACGTGTCTAGCCAGATAGTAATGTTCACATCTTGATTTCCTTACCACTAAAATGTATCAGTTCACATCCAAGCAGACAACAAAAGGATCATAAAAGAATTATTCCAATTATTTGAATATTTTCTTTCCCGATTTATAACATGTTGTGTGTTTATGTTTCTTAGATGGACTTCCTGGGTGAAAAGGAAGGTCGTTAGGTTGTTATCAAACTAGATGCATTAAAGATGTCTCAGAAATGAATAGCATAAAAAATATATATTTGTCATATTATTAAAATTGATATATTTTGACTTTAGTAGCAATAAAATAAAAATTCCTGTAAATCCTGTAGTAGATAACACCCCATCATAAAGAACAGATTGGCTGTTAACCAAATACATGTATAATTGTATGGATGAATATTCAATGTCGATAAAAATGTTTAAAGGTTAAATTAAACCAGTGTAAACAGCTGTGCAAATGTATAAATTTTGATGTATCAAAAATCATTAGAAATTACTTCAGAAACTATTAAAGATCACTTGTAGAAAACTTGTTACGTTTTACAGTGTAGCTTTATTAATAATAGTTAAAGTTTAGTTTTTAAAGTAACAACTTTAAAAAACAAACAAACACACAAACGAAATAAAAGAATCAATATCTGCCAAAAATCAACATAGAGTGCATAAAAGCTGCATCTTCTTAAATATACAAGTAAGATTTATTAGCATAATGTACATTATGAAAAACCCCAACTGTTATGAAGAAACTAAGTGAAATGCATCATTTAAAAGCCATCCATTAGTCCATGAAAGCCATGATTTAATGTTCACAACGGTTCCACTATTAGTTTCAGTTTGAAATCAGAGACTCAAAAAACAGTGGCAGTTTATAATCAGACACAAAAACCATCGGAGATTTACATTGCACGGCTGACTGGAAGGTGTGCTGCCGAGTCAGTCAAACCAACACCAATACAACATCTATGGTGAAAAACCTATGAAAGGGATCCCTCACTTTGTGATAATGAGGCTTCAGTTTGAGAGCTATACATTTCAGCAGAGGGGGAGGGAGAGAGAGAGAGAGAGAGAGAGAGAGAGAGAGAGAGAGAGAGAGAGAGAGAGACACACACACACACACACACACAGAGAGACAGATACAGACAGACAGACAGAGAAAAGCTCCCAAGTTTAATGGCTACCATACCTAGACAACAAATTGAAGGACACTATACCAAACAGAACAAGGAGCTCACAAGACTACTGTGTGTCTCGGTGGCAGAGGTCACCTCAACACAGATAAGGGTCAGGAAACTAGCATGAAGGCGGGGCTAGATACATGAAAAATTGCCTGTCATTACTGGGGACAGTTTTGTGCCTGGCCAGCCCCCAACAAGAGAACAGAGCAGGAACTGTAAGGTTTGTTATAAAGGATTCATTCTAAACCCAGGTATTTGCTGCTGCTGCTGTTGTCCAGGGAGGGGACACAACCTCGCACACAGGATTCATTTCCTGTAAAGGCCAAAGGAATGGGAGGGGTCAGCCACTCAAGCAAGAATCTTTGAATGAGGGCATCCAATACTGACCACTGCACTGGCAACACTGACCACAGCTGGGCCTGCCACTAGGAATGGTCAATCTTTGAAAGATCATTAATTTGAAATCGATACCCCATTTCCTTAGAGGCCCTACTTGGAGAATCAACTTGTAAGAAAAATAAAGTTAAAACAATTATGGTCTAAAGTGAGCGAGAGAGCTGTGAATGCATTTCATATGAATGCTTTAGTATTACAGAGCTGTCCAGTAAATGATCACATGGGATAAGATGGTCAGAAATCTTATCTTTTTTTTAAATGTCTGCTGTAAATCTTTTCAAAATGAAAATAAAGCCAAAATTGTATTACACACTATCCTCTTGAGTCATGTTATCAAGTTTTAAATCGCCCATTCTTTTTAATGTTTTATTATGAAAACCTAATTAAAAATGTCTTAATTGGTTAGATCAGTTAGAGGTCAAACATATTTATTAAAATAATAGATATATCATCTACAGAATATAATGTTATTCAGTAGATAAAGTGATACAGTTTAGGAACAATTCAAACAATTATTGAATTCTTGTTATTAATTATATGTATTAATGTATTTCTATATTTGAAATATGGGCTTTATTAATAACATAATTCAATCTTTAACTGTTGAGCTCAATAAAAAAGGATGAACTCATAGGCACATTTATTTTTTCAAAGTGCTGCTGTATATATGAGCTTACAACTATTCAGATAATCCAAAATGTTTGCCATCCCATTTATAAGTCACTCTGAAATAGCCAACAACTTTTGCATCATCATTTATTTTAATGTACATGGATGACAAGTAAAATTATATTTTAAAATCATGTCCTTGTGAACTAAACTTCACTTTAAGTTGTCCACTTCATAACTCAGTGTGCTAGACCACAGGATGGTGGGTAATTTGTGTAAATCAGGGCTTACTATCATTAGAGGTAGTTTGTTCTGTCATCACTGAAAATCCAACAGAATGACCCCAGGCTGAAGAGGCCTGTTGGCATTATTGTCCAACATTACGTCACTCTTATCACCCATATTACTCAACTAATTACAGGAGATGGCATCAGCAAAATATACAAACTGCATTCACATTACTGTAAACAATTAAGAGAAGTGCCACTGACTAAGGCAAGGAAAGGAATGTTTGTTTTGAAACACCCCAGCAGATTGTTTTTAATCACTGGCTGCTGGATGTCAAACATATGGTTTATAGTGACACCAGTGTTTACAGTCTGAGAAACTAATCATGGGTATACAAGCTGTTCTTTTTAATTAGCAGCAAGGATCTTTTATATGCACTCCCCCCCCCCCCACACAAATCAGAATATATAGTTCATTACCATAAGGTATATTTAGGATATTTGTTCTTACAATCATTCCTTTCAAAGATACTCCATAAACTTCTGTATCAAAGACCATGGTATGTGCTGTCCTGTTTGATGAAAATGCATAAAATATCAAGTGCTTCAACTATGTCTATGAAGAAATTAGAAACCTGATGTACAGATAAACATAAAGCTGCTATAATGTACTGAACAGACAGTCTTCTCAACTTCAAACCCATCTTGTATCTGTTGCCCAACAGGATCATAATAAAAAGCCCTAAAAGGACCCCACCACCAGATGGAGATTAAATTAAGGCATGTAGTGAAACACATTTGACCCTTTCTTTGGGGTATACTTCCTAAATATCACTTCCTTGATGGAGCGGGACTTCCGCTAATTTCACCCCTAGCATCATAACAGTCTGGTGAGAATAGTTCCCCAATACCCTGAGGCTCGGTGTTGTTCTAACTGTGTGTACCTTTCTCTACTGCCATGTATAAACGGTGGAAATTAATTACCGCTCACCCAGTGTGATGTTTATCAAGAGGCCATAAGCTGCAAGTCACTTCTAGTTGCCTCTCTAAATTCGGCTTGCTATCAAATACATCTTTTGATCAGCATCAGGGAATAAAATCTAATTAAATATATTTGGTAAACTAAGATTATCTATACCACATATATCAAGGAATAAAACAGGCAGGTGGTGAAGAATCTCACAACACCAAAAATATGAAGTCACGTCTACATATATATCAAAGAAGGAAGGGTGTTAATATTGATTTGGTTATTTTAGTGAATTTAACAAAATATTTGATAATTCGCAATTTAAATTTAATAAACTTTCTTAGAAATTTTCAGTGTAAACTGAACATTCAAATGGCATTAAGGAAAATATCTCTTTATGATGACAAACTTTGAGTCCTTAACAAACAAACAAACAACATATAAAGTTAACACAAAAATGACAAATCTGGAGTGTGATTTTAATAATGGCTTCAAAAGTATGTATGATATAAAAATAATTCATAGTACTCCAACTCCTACTGGTTAAACACTGTGTATAATATGGTCTGTGCTGCCTATTTTAATAATGTTACAATGCACACACCAAAACTGTGTTTACACTTCTTTTCTTTTGGATTGGAATGACAATTTAAATGGAGGTAGCAGGTTTGTTTTCTAATGTCCACATGTTACACTTACTATAATGGCTTTCATTTTGACAATGTGCTGGAGTTTCAATTAAACATCCATTAATGCCATTTCAGTTTGATACTGGTAATCAGCTGCCTTACTGATCAATACAAAAGTACCTGTTCCCCGCAGGTTAGTAACACAGTGTTGGCAAATTAAAGAAAATTACGTCTTAACATTGGGGATTGCCTAATACAGATTATAAGGCAATTAAAGTTATAATCAGTGGATTTTGAACCACAAGATGTATGGTCACTTACTTGTGTCAAGTGGTTGCAAAGGAATGGAAAGTAATACTATTTTAACAGCACCACAGCACATTTCAAACTAAAGCTATTAGGTGTCTAACATATGATTATTTCAACACTTGGTCAGGAGAGGAAACCCACCAAAGTTACATAAGCTTCCTCTATCAAAAGGCAGCAAGAGATTTTTTTATATGTATTTTCCAACAGAGTGGATGTACCAGTCAATGGGTGGGGGAACCCATCCCATGTCCATTTAGGTTCACTGGTCCTATGGCATGCCACACCTAAAACAAGCACCCCAGCACTAGACTACATCCCACCCCTTCAGAGTTTAAACCACAATATGTATGACTTTACAAGGAAAGTAACTGCCACTTTAACAGGATGGTTGCAGTAAAATAGAAAGTATTTAAATTTTGTGCTTTCTTTATATATAAAATGGTATGGTTTAGAACAAATATAATTATAATAGATATAACAAGACATTTTGTCTCCTACGTGCAAAAGGCCAAATATAAAGAAATATTACTTACAGGACAAAGGCCAAATAATTATATCATAACTTCTACATTAATCACTTTGCCAGAATTGGTTCAGCCAGAGAGCCCAGTACATGAGGGGATCTAGTACATTAGACTATCTAGTACAAGGTAGTCCCAGATAGATCTTCACCACAGAAAAACAAATAGAGAAAGACACAGGTAGAGAGAATTAGAAAACCGGCACATAGATAGTGTGTATGTGTGTGTGTGTGTGTGTGTGTGTGTGTGTGTGTGTGTGTGTGTGTGTGTGTGTGTGGAGAGAGAGAGAGAGAGAGAGAGAGAGAGAGAGAAAGAGAAAAAGTGAAAAAAAGAGACTTGACAGACTTCTTGATATTTCCAATTCTCCCTCTTTTATTTTTATAGTTCAAATCTTCATTATTTTTTTTAAAACTATGCATAACTAATTCAAGCACCAAGACCACTATACTATTAAGCCTCACATGTTAATCTTAGGTCAAAGTAATGTTCACCAGGTAGTGTTTTTATCTTGGATACAACAAATCTAGGTCCATGTTGTGTTAATTTTGCACATACTTTAATATGTCAATCTTAAACAAAATATGTTCACATTAGATACAACTAACCTAGGTTCAGGAATAATTAATGCTCCACGCTGCTACACCAGTGCAGTCCATGAATTAAAATAGTTACCGTAACCTCAGATGAACTACTGCAGGCCAGGCCCGCCCATATTTACTAACACCTCTCTGGGACCACCCTCCAAGTTTTAAGACATATAAATTTAGCAACTGGCTGCTTGACAGTATAAAATATTAAATTTTACTGCAAATTGATATCTCCCAATGATTTCATCCACTGCACTTCCCCATGGGGGTGTGGAGGAGAAAAGCTTACTGGCCCATTGACCAGCCAAGGACCATTAGTCTTGCTGAAAAGAAACAAAAGGCCTGCCCAGCCCACAAGTCATTCGTTTCCTTTGCCAATGTGGCTTCTCCTGTGGACTGTGGCTTTACTTCACCCGAGCCCATAGCCCCCATTGACCAAGTGGAATAAACGGTTTTGTTATGATTTAAGGCAGCACACTACACTGAGCTGCATATACCGTCATACAGAGGGGACATCTGCTGCGGGGATGAATGGGTCTTTATGCCACCGGTGAAACGAAATCAAATGGGGCTCCCCACATGAATGGCGATCTCAAATCTGACACAAAATATACAAAGCTGGACATTTAGCCAAACTAACAGTGAGAATTTACCCGGCTACACCACCCAGTATAGAAAAGAAGTGTGCGATAAGTTTAATACCCGCACTGATAAAGGTATGGGCCGAGAGATATCACTTGAAAGACTTTACATGCTGCTGATCGATTTTATCCCTATGCCGTTGTGCTGAGTAGCTAAGAAATCTAACAGAATCTAACCCCTTATGCCCTGCGTAAGGAATTAATATCGTGGCAATCGTGGTCGCCTTTTCAAGCAGTTGCCGGGAAGGCCCATTCGTGGCTAGCACTCCACCAAGACTTCTTATCAATCATTCCGCACAAAACTATTATGTTGGGTAAGTTTATTTTGCCCAGTGTTTTTGCCTGGAGAAGCATTCACCAGCCCAGCTGCCAGTGTTTGTGGTGTGGCTGTATCAGTTCCCTGGATTCCAAGCAATGACACTCTCACTTCGACCCCCAAGCTACACACTTGTAAGTGTCTATCAGTGTTGTGTTGTTCACCCATACAGTGTACAGTAGTGAAGCCTTCCAGCCACAGGGATCACCACTGAGACCGTGCAGCTATAATTGTACAGCCAAACACTGGAAATGTTAAACACCCCAGTTTACATGCAGATGGATGGATGAATGGATGGATGGATGGACAGATGGATGGACAGACAGATGGGCTAACCAACAGATTTGCATCAACTTAGGGGAAGAAAGAAAAACAAGCACACTTGGAAATAATAACATGTTAAAAATACTTTTATTTTAAGTATCCCTGACAGAATATCCCATATAATTATATTTAAAAAAAAAAAAACCCAACATTTTATTTATATTTGAGATAACTAGGAAAGGAAATCTCCATGACACAGGATGGCCAGAACAGGTGGGAATGCCAAACAGACAGCCAATCTAGATGTTCACTTTCTTAATCTGCTGAAGAAAGTTACAAACAGGGTCAAAGGTTATCATATCACTGTATCAAAAGACTCATGATTTCTGTGTGAAGAAAGCTGAGCTGGCTTGATTGAGAAAATGGCTGGCACTTTGCTGGAAGGTATGCCCCAGTGTGCTACAGCTGTAGTTGAAGTATTTACACATGGCAACAACACTTTCTAAAGCACATTATCATCCTCCTGAAGCTAATTACCTTCCTATAAGAGTTGTTATAGCTTAAAATACCACCGACAATTCATATATCTATAAGTGTTGTTATGGTTTAAATTACTACCAACAGCTCATGAATATATTTATAAATTTCTTCCTGCTATAATACAGTAGAAAAAAAAGTAAATGATTTAAAAATAGAACAAGAAATTAAAAGAAATTTCAGATAAAATATTTTGAACATTAAGAAAGCACCCCTACTTTTGGAGGTGAAGGGAAATCAGTATTTACTCAACTACAGTAATCAAATGAGCATTCCTTTCTTTTTGTTTTAGATAAATAAAAAATACTTTTCAGTTGATAATATTCCATCTAATCTAATGTATATACCAGTACCCAGAAATAGAACCTTTAAAATTAGGGTTCTTCTTACTAGCTGCTGTTACTACTCCTGGTATAACAGGTTTGACTGTACTTCTATATTTTGCATAAAACAAATATTACTTTATCATTGTTTGTATCAATCCACAAAGTTTTTCAAATCAGTGGAGATACCCCCAAATGCCAAGCACCGAAAATCACTGGTAATAATCCATATGAATGGGAACAGAGTAACATTCAGCAATTTTTTTGAAGAGCTGTCAAAAATATTAACGAGACTGACTTAGTTGTGTCAACACATTTTGTGAGGAAGCAGAATCGAGTCATAGGGAATGAATTATGGTAATGGATAGGAAATCAAGGGTCGGGCTGGCGAGAATATTGCCTCGCCATTCAGTCCTTCGAATTAATCCTTCCTCCACCATGGGGTGCCGCACACAGACAATGGATTAGCATGAACTGACGAGAGAAGCCCGGGTTGTCATAAACAGATACTGAATCGGTGATCCGTCCCCGAGATCATTGCTGATATATTGGTGCCCTTTGATCCATCATTCTGCCATCATGTGCAAAAACTACATTTTGCTACCAAAATATGGACTCAAACTTTATTAACATTCTTTCAATTTGTAATTTTCATGACATTTCCTGATTTAATGGTTGACTTTAGTACATGGGGATCGCTGTGGCTGGGGACATTTGGGTTATTTAATTTCATCTCCACTGCTCCTTTATCACTCATCGCTCACAAGATGGTGTCGTAACATACTGAGCAGTTTCCACACACTGTGCAATATTTTTGATGCTCCAAATATTTCATGAAGTATGGCAAGTTTATTAATTTTACCAAATGAATTTTGCAAGAAATTTCACTGATCTGATGATGGATTTAATAGAATTTAGGAATATCTAAATGAAAGAAAGTAAAAATGTATTTGATTTATAGTCAATATAAAATGCCAAAACCTAAATTTTATTCATCAATATTAGTTTTTAATACTTGTAATATTAAAAAACAATTTGCCTTATGGTTAATAAACAATGAAGTGTGATTGAAAAAACCCACAAGGAAACCTTCCCATTACGTATAACTAAATATAAACATTACATGAAAATATGAAACAAAGTACAAAGATCCTCAACATATACATTTAAGGAACCTCCATCTCATTACTATTTTATTTAATTACATAAAAAACAGGATTACACTAAAAGATGAACTCTAACTAAACCAAAACACCACTTCTACACTAAAAAGTCACTTTTTGTTTGAGGCCATCTGCCCTGCCCTCCCCTATCACTTGCTAGGTATGGCTCTCAAACTACTATAACATATTTGTTTTTACAACTTTTCAGTCATATTGCTTAAAGCACATAGAATTGAATCTTTAATTTGTATTCAGATACATGTATTTACTTTCTGTTTTCATGGAAATGGAGTTATTTTGAAATGAAACCACTAAGTACTGGCCTATATAAACAAAGTTTGTATTTTACAAATGTCCTACACTAAACTATATACATATATATTTTTTTATGGCATGTTATTTATTATTGTGAAATAAATATATTTTTATATGTGTTAATGCCAATTAATATTTACATTAGTAATGCCAAACATTATATAAAACAAAACAGACTAAACCAACTATCTACTAAAATATTAATGTGATTAACACATTGTTGAACATCAAATCACCAGTCACATAATTTACACAAAATTTGAAAGTAATTTCTTTAACTTTTGAATATTCTATTAAATTTTGGTTTCATTCTTTATTAAATAATTTATAAAATAGTAAATTAGCTGTATTTTTATGTTTAATAATATAAATTGAATTGGAGAATGCACTTGAAAGTGTGGATTCAGTAAAAAAAAAAAATCTTGTTACCTCATCTCTACGAGGGATTTTGTTAATAATTTTTCGTGAATCCACACTTCCTCATACATTCTCCTCTAAACGCTCTCTCGCAGTCTGCATTATGTAACAAATATTTATACAATATATCACAACATGCATTTATTGTGATTTTTTTCCTGAAACAACACACGCATCCTATTTGTGTTTATTGAATCTGTTGTGGTGATGACATGCACTGTTTTCATTTCTGTACATCGAGTAACCCAGCAGACATGAAAATATCAGGGCCACAGAGATAATACAATATGCAAGATGCGTCATTAATACAGGTTATACACGTAGAGTCTGTGTCCTGCCAGAAGCTTTTCTCATCCTCCACTGACATATGTCTTACTGCGAGGGGGCCCTGGCCATGGGATGCCCTCTGTGTAGTAAATATTTTATTTTTGCCATGTTTTCTTTTCACGAGGCGTACAGTTCCTATAGGCTCACCAGGAAATGCTGCCCTGCTCGTGCAGTTTGGCTTTTCAAAACAATCATGCAGAGGAACGCTAACAAGTTTTCCATCAAGTTTTTAGTCAGGCGTTAAAATACAGGCCATAGAAGTCAAAGTCTTATGCACATGACTACACCACAGTCGGCAGACGGGAAGAAAAAAATGCCCCGTTATATTGGATTTCTTCCGAATATATCACCCAGGTCTGTTCACAGATCTCCAACTAAAGGAGGGCAGTGAAGTTCCTTTCTAGTATTTCACAGATCAGTTGCCATGAAAATCACCTCCATCTAAACTCTCAAAGTCTTTAGCAAAAAGATTACGATAGAGAAAGAGGAATAGGAGAAACTGGAAAGAAAGAAAGAAAAAAAAGCCCTTTTCCATTCTCATTTGGCTTTGTTTAATAGGAATCGCTGCGTGTCCATTAAACTGATTTATAAAGAGCACAAGTTTGGCACACATAGCAGTGTCCAGGAATACATTATTTTAGTTTGCAAAATATATCTCAGTCCATAAGTACATGTCAGTGTTGGGTGTTCACCACAGATACTGAAAGGCAATGGATATAAACAGCTAGGTCTGTATTTAAGACTGACACAACACTTCTGTTAAAGTGTTTCCACCTTCAGAATTATTTACACAAAGGCCTGCCAGCGCAGACTGATCCCGATACTTGTAGCAAATGAAACATATTCTCCAATTTCAAAATAATGGCATTTTCTGCTATTCTGTACACGAGCAAGACCAGTGTATGGGAAAAGATTATCAAATATAACCCACATAATAAAATAAAACAAAAAAGCAACCTTGCCAGGACTGTTTAGAAAGTTTTCTTCAGCCCATCAGAACTTGGTTTAGTTACCGTGGAGAAAAAATAACCGAATTGTGGTGTTAGAAAGGAAGTAAAGATGACTACATGTGGGGTTGACTTTTAATGGTGAAACTAAATGAGGGATCTGTGAAATATAGTAGAGTGTAAAAAACCCCAGGTCACAGCCACAGACCATATGATCTCAATTAAGCTACCCATGATAAGCTGTAGGAAAACACTACATAACAGACACCCTTGAAAATAAATCTCAAATTTTATAGATTATCCTATCTGATGAAGTTAATCTGTCTTTTGATCTATACCAGACTGTCAACTGTGACAGATGTCCTTTAAGGTCAGGATGTATGGGCTCGGTTATTTCAAGGTCTGTATTATATTTGTTAAATCTTGCTTGTTAGAAAATGGATATTAAAACAATGACTTGAGTTAAAAAGACAGTGTAAAATAGTTTTGGCTATTACAGCTTTATGACTTTTAAAGGGATGGTCCTGAGTTTGCATCTATTGTAAGATGTTTCTGACTAATAGACTTTTATTAGTGACTGAAATTACATATTAAATACATTATCTTGTTTAGAATACAAGTGTCTGCATATCTAATGTGCTCATATATGTAGTAGCAAGTAATTTTGTATTTTTTTCTTCGTGACATATTTGTTCTTACACAAGAAATGATTACAAGGTGAAACCTTGTTTGGGCTACAACAAATATTAATATTATACCACAAATAAACTTAGTTTAAACAGATACTGATATTCTAAAGATGAAAATATTTTTAAAATGTAATTTTAATCATCAAAAAGGCTCTGTTAGTTAAAAAGGCAGCACATTTTTAAATAACATGTTATAAATCTTCCTGCATAAATTATTAATTCTGAAATGTGTTTCTGCTCACCCTTATATTTGTAGAAGCTCAAAAAGCATTTTATGAACTTTGGATACTAGGGTCAGTGACCATTAACATGCATTAAATAACATATACTTTTACCCCAAGACCAAATGTACATTGATCCCTTTGGTATGAATTAACAGGTTCATTAACAGCATAATATAAACTCACCAGTTTGTTTTCTATCAACTACAGAACCCAGAATATGTGTTCACTTTAAACAGTTGGAAAATTATCTACCATTTAAAAACAGGCAGGATTAATTTAGTCTCTTTGACAACATTAAGTGAGAAATATTTACTGTAATTTTTTAACTGTAATATGAGGCGGCAGTATCCATCACCATCTGGCAGAAGAATGGTATGTCAGAAGGATTAACTCTTTTAAACCGAAACTGGTTTTCTGTGTTAGGTTTGCTAGGATAAGACCAGGTTAGTGGGTTTACAAATTGGTTGGTCAGGTAGTAACCTATAAAACAGAAATCAAGCCACTTGGACTAGCTTTGCTGAGGAGAGACAGACAACCCCAGGTGAATTAGAACATAGTTAACAAAGGTTATTATAGGCCAATTCAAGGAAATAAACTTTTGCCAGCTTTTGCAATAAGATACCCACACATTTTATCTGCCTACTACAGAAATACTTGGTAGTTTTGTGTGTGTTTTTTTGCTAATTATAAGCTGTATAAAGTTTCAATAGCACTGCTTTTCATCTCTAATTAGGACAGAAGACAACACTCTTCAACATGTGGTGGAGTGAGGGGAGGAAGATAAGGTACTGGGGGTGTCTGGTTCAGTAAGCAGTCTTTGTATTTAGAAGAAGTAAAATGCAATGTCATTGCAAAGCTAAAAAAAAGTTGTTTATATAAAAAGGATATCAGTGCTAACATTAAACCTAGGATCATTGGTGTTGGTTTTTGTTTTCAGTACCAAGACAATATGAATGAAGTGCATGTGTATAAATACATATGAACTCAAAACAAGAATCTGAATGTGAGAATTCATAACAAAACAACACAAACTCTATCCAAGAGGCAGCACATCCTGTTCCACCAGCAGTACCTGTTTCAGAACAGCAAAGAATAAAGTGTTGTTCATGTGTGTGTCCATTTTGTTTTCGGGGGTGGGGGGGGGTGAGTGGGAGGAAGGGACAGAGAGATAGGGAGAGAGAAAGAGAAAGAGAGAGAGAGTGAGAGGAGAGAAGAGAGGAAGAGACAAAAGACAGAGAGAGGGGAGTTGGGGGAGGAGGCAGAGAGACAAGTAGACAAGATTGGTACCTGATTCACTGTTGTTTTCAGTGTTCACCGATAAGTTAGTATTTGGTTGACTAGCAGGTACTGGAGTGTCCCCGGATCGCGAAGACTGCGTATCATCCTGTTGACTATAATTCAGAGTTTGTGATGGCGGTCTCTGGAAAAACAATAAAACACAATTAATTTTTCATCAAATTATTCAAATATCAAATATAAAAGTCAATTATAATACATAGATTATTATCACTAATATAAAATATTATAAATATGCCATATTTGTTTTATTTTAGGTGCAGGTTGTAGTTCAATATTTCAATGGTATATTAGTAAAGTGCTTGGCTGAGATGTGATGAACCATAGAACCAATCACCCTTGGTGAACAGTGATGTTAGAGCTTTTTCATCCAAACCAATGCCCCACATCAGGCATATCAAAGGTTGTAGTATATACTGTCCAGTCTATGGGATAACTATGGTAACTTTACATAAGTGGTCCCTTGTAGCTATTCATGTATACCCTAGGTGGCAGCAGTAACGGATAGGTTTCCTTTCTTTAGGTCTAGACCAAGTATCAAAATAATCATAGCTTAGACACCACATTTTGCCACTGTTTAAAAATGTGCTGAGTTGCCATTAGATAAATATTCCTTTCCTTTCTTTTATTTCAGCATTACATTTCCATAAATTATAACAATATTTATTGGTCAACATGTTTTATTCTGGATAATTTTATGCCCCGGGATAAACATTTTAACCGTAAATAAAAAGAATAAAAATAGAAAAACTTTTTATAGATAGTACATTGTACAAAGGTTGTCTTGCTTGAGTGCCAGTACATGTTAAGTCACGAGAGTTTAAGAGTCTCAGTTTCTTGTCATTGAAAAACTGATTCATTTAAATTACTCAGTACATGTGAACAAAATATAATCCAGTTTTTAACATGCATCTTTTATCATATTATAGATTTTATATAAATATACAGTATCATATATTTTATGTTACAACATCTTTTATCATATTTCTTATATCATAATATACTGGTAGCATAAACCTTTCAAGTATTTCTTATGAACTTTCCAAACATACCCTGTTTATGTAATGTCAAATGCAATATTGGTTTGGGGTCGACACTATGTTGATATAGTTCTGGTTTTTTTCAATGATAGCTTTATATCAATTTTTACAACATCATGTTGTTGTTTCAAATACTGATCTTCTAGGACAAGAGAAGAAAGCCTCAATAATACTACAGACTTTGGCTTCATGGTGAGGGTCGGTCGACAAGGGTGGAGGAAACTTATGACTTGTATTACCTATTAGTGTCACAACCATATAAATAGAAATACTTTTCTTATATTTTTACTATTAGTATTCCTTCATGTCCTGTTCACCCTTAAACCCCTTCCGTTTGGTCTTAGCTCCCTCCCTACAAATTTAACAAAATAGAAAAATGTTTCACTGGACATTTTCAACAGCTGCTGCCAATTTTTCCATTAAACAAACAAAAACATATTTGTCTTACAACAACAATAAAGATTAATAGCTCTTTAATTTCACATGGGAAAGTCTGGTAGCTTATTCATGTTTTGAACATCTCTCTGACCCTCTCATCTTTCATGAATGACAAAAGCATTTGTAAGCTGTAGTGAGGCGAGACCCTTGTGGTACCTTCAACAAGACAGATTAGCAACTATAAGGTAAAGGCTGTGTGTATAAAGTCACCCTTCCCTCTCCGATTATAATACATAATGAGTTTTCCCAACCACGGATTGTTTGCTTGCTGGAGCCACGAATTGCTCCTTAAACTTGAGGCGAGAAAGGATGTCCCCTCAACAGATTTCACCTGGAGAGGAGGTCTGTATTATGTTCTCGTGAGTACACTCTTGGGCTGTTAGCACATTTATCCAGTATTGATATGAAAAACTTTGCCAAGTTATAGAAATTGTATACTGGCAGGTTTAAGAGGGATACGGTGTTTGACAACACAATGGACCTAAGGCCAATTTTGTTATATTCATCACAGAAAAAAATATCATAAAGAATACAGTTTCAATGTGGCACACTCTACAAACACAATAGGAGCTGGCAAAATTTTTATGTGTGAACCAAATTAAAGGTGTGAAATATATACACAGCACACTATGGAGGGGCGACTGCTAATTATCAGCGAGGACCACTGGCTGTTTCTGTGCGTTAGTCGTGTTCACTTGAGACTGAAAGAAAAAACCCTCACCACTCAGCGAACACTGGGACAGACTTAGTCGATTGACTCGGGCCGTCTAAGGTTGACAGAAATCTGATACAGCGTGACGAAGGGAGCAGACACATATATTTATTGAAACTCATCAACAAGTCAAAACACAAAAGAAATAAAGTTTTACATTCAACAAATTAAAACTGCTATGAAAAGCTGCTTGTCTGTGTCTCTAAATAAATCCCATTGAGAACTAACTTGACGGAAATTAGATCGGGGCTAAGAAAAGCAGAAACTTGTGTGACAAACGTCTTGAATTTAACCGTCTGTGCTAAATAAACCATGTACCATGTGCAGTGAACATTACCATAGTTGCCCTAATAAACTGTTATTGGTGAGTAGTGTAGTATATAATCAACATTAAGTTTTATCCTATTTTACACTGGTGTAAATAACAAGTATCTAGCATCCAGCTATTGCTACTATTTACTATTAATTGCCAAATCAAGATTAGATATGGATTTTGTTCAGTGTAAAGTAACACCTGTATTCCATTTTTGCCACCTGGTACAAACATCAAGTACATCAATGATTTATTTACTTCTGTGGAGATTTTAAAATTAAATACATTAATATCAATCCTTGCATGGTGGTAACTTAAGATATCACTATCTTTTAAAAAAACACAAAAAACAATTATAGATTAATTTCTAATTTTACAAGTACAATGCTCATACAACTGATCAGTGAGAAAGACTACTCTGCTGACATGGTTTTATTTGCTGACAAAGAGTGTTTTGTAGAACACTTTAATACTGCCCTGACAAACATATATTTGCCACACGGTATAAGCCTTTAAACGAGTCACATTCCAAACAATTACGAAAGGTGTGCTGCTTGTAACAAAAGACCAGAATCGGGAAATCAGATCTGAATTTACATTTCATGCAAAGGGCTAGGACATTGTCTTTTGAAGAAAACATTTACAAGATGTTAAGATATGAAGCTTAATGCAATAAAATTCCAAAGTCATTACATGCACAATTTCTTTGCAAAGGGGTGGCCTTCAACCACATATCACAAATCTTAATGAACATATCAAGGTTCTGCAGTGATATCGGTGGTACTTTCAACGTGTGTATAAAATCTCCAGATATAAGTATAACTAGGCAAAAGAATACACACCAGAAATAAAGTCTTAAGAAAAAAGATCTAGGTATCAATATTAAAAATTAGAACAATTATTGCACTATTATAAGTATTAAAGGGTGCAACAATAAAAATAAAACAAAGGAAGGATGGAATGGGTTTTGTTTTTCAATTTAAAGACACACTAAAGACATTTTAATTACAATTATATGACATTAGACGTACGGTTAAGAAAAATAACAAACAATGATGGAGGAAACCCACTGCATGCATGCAAAGGGCTAATATTTCTGATCAGCAGCAAGAGATTTTTTATATGCAACATCCCACAAACAGGATAGTACAAACTATGATCTTTGTTACCCCAGTTGTGGAGCACAAGAAATAGGCCAATGAGCCTATCCATGGGGATTGATCGTAGAACTGACCACACATCAGGTGAGTGCTTTACCACTGGCCTACGTACCCCGTTATCCCCCACCAAAAATAAAACAATCCACTAATATCTGTACCAGTGCACAAATGTCTGGAAGACAGTTGTTTTTTGCTTTTAGCTACATATTTTGTAGTGCCAAAACATACATTGAGCATTTTTATCATTAAAATGTATATCTATGACCCCTCCTGAAATCGTGAGATACTCGTAAACAAAGTGAGTCATTATATCCAACAAAACCAGCAGTCTTGAATTAGAAACGTAACTTCCTTCAGTTCTACATACAAGATTACACAAATATTCTAACACACACATTCACTTATCTTTCACAGTGTATATATATATACACATGTATCTATATATACAAACTTTATTTATATAACTTTATATAGGCACTGAAAGAAAGTACAATATCTTCTGCTATAGTTATAAAGGCCTAATTTGTTTAGATGAGTGAAATACTTTGGGTCATCTATAACAGGAAAGGTGTGCTAAATGCATGCGCTCACCTGCTGGGATTAAGCACCCTTGTTTGGAATGTGGGACTATACCGTAATCCCGAGATATTTTAAACTCACTAAACTCACGTGTGTGGCTGTTGTTCGATGTTTAAATTGTACAATAAAAGAGTGAAGCATGAAAAGAGAGGAAATTCTACAGTATCTAGTGTTGTGTGTGTGTGTGTGCCACCACGGCCGCCTCCACCAGGCTATGCTTGGCTGAGTGGCCGATACAATTCTTTTCACAAGATATAGCCATGTCTTTAACGTCTCAAATATCCTGTAGTATAGCCAAATTATTCACCACCTATTGATTCAAAATAAATGTCTTCCAGCAGACTACACATAAATAACAGCCGTTCTTTACAGTGTTAATATATGACATTTTAAAATGTTTGCATTAAAATTTGTTTTGTTTTTGTTCATTTCTGTTGTTGTTGTTTTTTGTAGACAACAGATTACAACAGTTAAGTTTAAGTTAAGATTTAACTATTTTAGAAACTGCAATTTACCCCAATATATTATTAAAATAAATGTAATGAATTTTAAAAGTTATGTTAGGAATAAAAATTAATTCCTTAACATTAAACCTTTATCAAGAAGAAATCAGGATCCTGATTTGTGATCACAAGAAATGAAATTCCCACTTAAATTACTGTAATTAATTTTGTAATTAGTGATTGTAATATTATGGAAAGATTTCAATCATACAAGATATAAATGTTTTAGAAAAGCAATTTCTGGCACCAAAGACCAAGATAAGACTGTTTCTGATGCATATCTCAAAGAAAATGTTCATGCCTATGATTATAAAGCAGTTAAAACCTTATTTATGGGGATCATACACTACAAGTACCTCCATCCATGATACTTTTTACTTGCCATTTGTAACACCCAATAGCCGATATGTATTTTTGTGCTGTGATGTCATTAAACAAACATTTATTCCATCCATGAACACCGTAACCACCTCCCCCATCCCCCCCCCCAAAAGGCAGATATTTTATAACTATCTGGCACAAAATACCACTCTTACATCTACTTCCTACTTCAAACATGAGCCACTTTAAACAATTTGTATTTATTTGTGGTTACTGTGGGTGTACGGAGAAGACATTCCTAACTGTCCTGACTGCCACCAAGCACACCCTGTGTGGAATTCCTGGCCTCACTGGATGTACAGGTTGACAGCCAACACATAGTCCATCCAGGATGACCTGCAGATTATTTAAACCAACACGCTGAGTGGCTTTAACCTCAGATAACTGATAATGGCAGCCATTACGGGTCAAATTTATAATAGTAAACAAATGTCCCAGCCACACTTTTGTAAAATATTCATATGTTGTCAGATTGATATACACAGGCATAAGAAGGTCACACACACACACACACACACACACACACACACACACACACACACA
>JAECMU010120818.1:8989-22681 GCA_016106625.1 Dracogyra subfuscus
TATCCCCCCCCCCCCCCTGCTTGCAACATTAATGGTTAAAATTGCAAAAATACTATTGACAGGAGAACGCTTTTATGTGGAAAAATTTATCACATATTCACAAAGGTTACATTTGGAATGTGATAGTGTAGTTACTTGTATCATTGGAGTTTTAATACAAATATTTTATTTATAACATAAAAAAATGTTTCACTTTAAAAAATTATGATTTGTTGTAAATAGTCGATCATGTTTAAAAAACACAATGCAAGAATATGTTCAAGGTCAGTCCAGTTTCTTTTAAAAATGCTTCTGCTTGAGTTTTTAAATTTTGTGTTTGGTGTGAGCTTTATCTGTTAATAATAAAATATTTGTATTAAAGTTTTACTAGGAAAGATCCAGTAAAGGGGAAATAATGTCATTATTTATTTATTTTTTTAAATGTGTTGGTCAGATTTTGCATTTAACACTACCTTATATTGTGCATTTAATTAACAATGAAATTTGGATTTAAAAAAGGTAAACCTGTTCCTTTTAGTGTATGTTTAAAAACAATTGGAACTTTATTAATTTATAACTGAAATAAACAAACCAAAAGAAAACCCCATCAGAGAATGTTTTAATTTACCATACTACTTTTATTTTTTTATTAATGTTTTTTTATTTTTTTTACACCAAACCATTTTAAACTTATGATTGAATGGACATTTTAGATTATTATTAAAAAAAAAAAAAAATGGGGGGTGGGGGGTCAGTCTGTTATTTATTTAATAAACAAAGTAATGTTGAATGCTTTTTTGTAATACATTCCTCTTTTATGAATTTGTTTTCATAAAATATTTTGCCAAAATTTTAAATGAATTTTTGGAATGACATTGTTCTGTTGGGATGGGCATTCATCTATTTTAAGATATATTTTTCTCATTAACATGTGTTTTTAATTTTGTTGTTATTGCTTGTTATGCTTGATTCTATCTTGTTGCAGAATATATTTTATGTGTATTGTTATCTTTTGTGAAGAGCTAGGGTCTTTATCATCTCTTGAATACCAACAGTTTTAACAGTGGTTTCTAAATCTCTTATTATCTTCAGTGATACTAAGGTCCTTTCTAGCTTAAGGTTGTGTTTTGATTTGAGTGTTATAAAAGTCTAAAGATGGAGAGATTAATTGTTTGTGCCAGAAGGCAAACTTTTCAGGAAAAAATGGTTTGGTTCATTTGCAGAACGTTATGAAGTTTTGTCATTAAATAGAATTTAGAATAAACGCTGTAAACCATAGACATGGATATTTGAATACATTGGGAGACTAGAGCCATAGGTTAGGACAGTAATTTAGTAGGCTGGAAAATGGGGCCTTACAATGTATTTGTGACTGGCACCCCTTATATATTTCAACAGCATTTTCCATAATAAAACTAGGTACAATGTGTATCTGTACAACTTGATTCTGGCTGCAAATGCTTTTGCCATCAATTCTACCAACAAAAAATAGAGGCTTACAGTGTGTTAATATTGTATATTCCTTTTCATTTAATCTCTGAAATGAATGGAAAGATTTGTAGTTGGAACCAGTCTGCATACCCACCTAGTATATTATAGATTAACACTGACTGACATAATAAAGTTCCAACTTGGTTAAGGATGCAATTTTTCTGTACATATGGGTATATGTAAATATTTTTTTATAATCCATGACATTATATCTGGGGACCAAAGCTGTGGTTTAGTATATTTTATTATAGGGCCCTGTGAAGCTTCATAAATTTATTTCAAATCCAGACTCAAAATTTCAAATGTTGTGATATATTCACAGTCAGACAAACTAGATGAAAACAAGTATGGTATATTGTATATGAGCAACTCTCGCACTTACAAATGTATTTAAATACTTATACCAGCATACTATTATTTACAAACATCACCACAGATCACATCACGAGTGATAAGTCATTTCCTGTTTATTTTGGAACGCTATACTAGTATGCTAGTAACTTCCAAGTCTTGTGGGGGCAAAACGTAGCCCAGTTGTAAAGTGCTTGCTTGATGTGAGGTCGGTTTACAATCAATCCCCATCAGTGTGCCCATTTCTCGTTCCAGCTAGTCCACCACTACTGGTACATCAAAGATTGTGGTATGTGCTATCCTGTCTATGGGATGGTGCATATAAAAGATCCCTTGCTGCTAATCAAAAAGAGTAGCTCGTGAAGTGGCGACAGCCGGTTTTCTCCCTCAATATCTGTGTGATCCTTTACCATATGTCTGACGCCATATAATCATAAATAAAATGTGTTGAGTGTATTGTTAAATGAAGCATTTCATTTCATTTACAAGTCCTGTTGAAATTAATTAATCTCTTTAGGTTCACCTGATGTGGTGAATATATTTAATGTTTTTTAGTTTCCCTTCCAGAGCTGAATATTTCTTTGCAAACTGTTTCTGATATGACACCTGATTTTTCAGTTTCCCCAAGATATTCGATATTTAAAAGTTTATTCTATAATTTTGAAATATTCAATTTCGATATTCAGTTTAAAGGAAAATTTGAAATTCGCAGGGTCCTGTTTTCTTAGACATGATGGAGATATTAATTATAATATAATTATATTATTATTTGCCTTGTAGCAAGGTTGATGTATCTTCTATTCAGTGGTACTACTTTATATTAATAATAGGTTAATGATATTGTAAATTAGGGGCATAAAAGTGTTTAAACTCTTAAATCACAATTAATGTTTTGTTATTTTATCACCCAAAAAAACTATACTTCTTTATATATTGTATTCAAACTAACAGTGCCAGAAATATGCAGTTAAAAACCAAGACTAAGGTGTATCGAGTTAGGCTTAATGTATTTATGCAAATATAAGATTAGATAAAAACCTATAATCTAGTTGTATATAGGAGGAAAGGCATTTGACATCTTATATGAGCTTTTAAGTTTAAGATGTGCACTTTCTAGTTGCACTTGAAAAGCCATTTAATGGTATGGGCATGCATGTATCCACATTACCAAAAAGAAGCATCAGCTCTGGTCTTAATGTAACAGCTTCTTAGTTTTGATATGCAAGCAAAATCTATTTTGTAGGAATTATATATCAAATTGGTTCAAAGTTTTGAGACAAATGTACAGTATCGTTTTGACTAAAGTCAGACAAAACCAGTGTGAATATTTACAAGTTGTACAGCTTGTTTAGAGTTTAATCCTTGAAAAATGATTTTTGATTCATGAATATATATTACGTCAATGTCTGTAAAGGATGCATCCATTTTATCTTTAACATTTTAGTTAAAACTTTCCTTCTTTTTTATATTATTTGTTATGTAACAGCAATATTAATATTTCTTGAATTAATGAATATGTTTCAATGGTATTTTGGGAATATGGATTACTGCTAATTAAGATTGTAATTTTTAACAGTTCATGAAATGTATCTCTTTTTCCTTACCCAAGAAGTGTTTACAATGGGGATGGATACTGAGGTCATTTTGTATAAGAATTTCCTTTTTGTCCCATCTGGAACACTGTTTATTGCTAGTGATTTTAAAATGATTGATGTAAACAGAGACAAAAATCTGTAAAGAGGCCTAAGAATAACTGTAACAGGTTTATTTCATTGTTTTATGTGCAGTGATTAGTGTTTTGGATGGAACAAAAAGACGACTTGAAATGGCCCTTAAAGGTTATATCATTCATGAAAATATTAGTTTTCATAGTGAACATGTTGACCATTTCACAGCAAGTACTAACATGCAAGTAGGCAGTATGTAATACTACCACTTCTTCACACAACCCTTTTGGTATTCATTTACGAACATTCTCTGATCATAAAAATCACTTACATTTTGTAACATCTGATTGAATGTTTTGAAACGTGATACTGAAATACATATGTATATATATGTATATGCTTTCCAGTATTGCAATATGTTGAAATATTGACAATTATGAAAATTGAAAGTTTACCATATATGTTATATACTGCATGTACATGTACATGTATATCAAGATATATTCTGTAAAAGTGTAACCAAGATATATTCTGTCAAAGTGTAACCAAGATATATTCTGTCAAAGTGTAACCAAGATGTATTCTATCAATTTGTAATATAGTAATATTAAATTCTTTTATTAAACATTTAAAGAATGAAACCATTTGTGTTGTACTACTACAGCATCAGATGTTTACCAAACCAAAGACCTGTGACCGATATGATGGCATGGAGAGGGAAAGTACTTCAAATATATAGAAATATGTATATGTTGTAATGCCGGGTATTGTGTGTGGTAGGTAAATACCATAATATTAATCTTTTTTACTTAACATGTAAGTTATTTTACGTCTTTTGTGTTTTGTATTTGTTAAGTTAATGTTTACTTACATTTTGTGTATGATATGGTGGATAGTAAACACCATGATTATCCACATGTTTCAATATAACCAGAGTTAATAATAATCATACATACAAAGCACAAATAATCACATGACCAACCAATGACATAATTTTAGGAAGCGACATCATAACATGACAAAAAGAACGTCATTTCTGAACATGATATCATTTCGTAGTCTCCTTCTAGACTTCAGGTTCGAAATGTTTTGATGCAATTCTTGGTATTCATAATAAAAAAATTATATATATATATGGATAATATAGAAAGTATTACACTCATGTGTGAATCGCTCGGGCAATATAAGAATCTTGATACACATTTCGTAAAATCTCTATTTACCTACCCTCTTCCCTCCCCCATATGATCATTTCTAAACTGTATTTACTATATTCTGATACACTCTGCATATAAAATAGCATTATTATTATTATTATTATTATTATTATTATTATTATTATTATTAATGCTAATTACGGTAGTTGCTGGAGGTAAATTTGTATCATAAACACAGGAAAGTAAGATGTTTTTAAAAAACTAATGCTAGTGTCAACAGTAGCAAATATTAGTACAAACAAGGTGTAAATGTTATGTAAGGTCAAATACAATAGAATTATGTAACCTCACCAACATGCATAACTTGTGAAGAAGCAATGAATGGGTTCCCATCTTGAACCCATAAATTTTGTCATTTTGTATATGAATTATCTAATTTTTTTATGACACTGTAATATTATGTTAATTATACTGAAGTAATTGCAACATTAGGTTTTTATTTTATTTTAAAAAGGCAAATTTCCACCAATTACAGTCACTTTTAGCCTTTGCAACATTATATCGTCCTTGCAAGTGTTTTTGCACTTCCCTGCTGGATCATAAAGTTGCAAGAGTCTAATAAATTGGGGCCCCAGGGCCTTATTCCACAAAACCATTTTAGCACTAAGATCACCTTAAGTGCATAAGGTAGTAACGTACTTGAGGTGATATTGGGATAAGATTGCTTTGTGATCCGTTTTTCCCATTATTTAGCATATTTTACAAATGCAAACTGCAAACACAGCTTTCAGCTTTGATACCATCGAAAGTCTCATTGTCGATACAGCTAAATAGATTATCATTATCCCACCTTCAGGAGTCTCAGTACATTTGTATGTAACGTAGATTACAGTGAATGCAGAATTTAAGCTGTCTTTAGAAAAATCGCTAAATGCTATTTAAAGTTGAATTTGGTGAATGTCATTTCCAGTTCACCAAAAAGCTAATCCCAAACCCTTGTGTCATCTGTAAGTGTACAGCTATTTTAAAAATATATTTTTTTTAGCTAAATGTTTTGTGAATTTGGCAACAGGTTTTCTGATCAAATTTGTCAAATTGATATTAATTGTTGGCATCCAACTTGAACCCTAGAATGGGTATAGAAAACTGACGGAAGTGGTTTTAACATTAACTGCACAGTAACAAAGCATAGTTCAATATTAACGTTTCACATTTAGCTCAGTTTCTCACAAACTAAGTCACACATTAATAAAAATAGTTACATCTTTGAAGGTTCATACATGTTAAACCATTTTTTTTTTTTTAAGTGTATTTAAAAAAACAAAAACCCACATTAATTTAAAATATGAACATTTAAATGCATTGGGATGAACATCTGTGGATGTAACCGTCATTAATACAAATAAGTTAATTCTGTTGATTTTTCTTGGTTTTTTTAGTTTAGAAGTATATAAAGAGCTTAATGGGTTGTTAGATCACTTTATGGTATCTGCTTTGTAGAATCTATGGTTATGCATTATGATAGAACAATTTTAGTTCTTCATTGTTGAAAATCAACAAATGCCAAATATAAACAATATTGTAGCAGTTGTCAAATAGTCTTACATGTATGACTGAATATGTAATATATATAATGTATATTTCCTTTATATATAAAAGAAAAGAAAAATTACTGCAGAAGAATGAATAAATTGAGAGCTTTGTAATAATTTCATATTGTTGTTTTGTCTTTTCAAAGGGTGCCATTTCATAGTCAGTCTATTATTCAAAACCTATTCTATATCATATTAAGATGAAACTGTTGTTTTGTCTTGCAAAGATGAAAGAATGTTAAATTAAAGATCAGTGGATTTGATTCTTTAAATACAATTCTTCCTTGGTTTGCATATACATGTAGTCGATACTGAAAGTTAGAAGAATGTTTTCTGACCACCGTTAGCATTTAGTTGAAATCAAAGAATGTACGACAAGTTGCTGGTGTGGCTTTTAAGTTTCTTGTCATGGATGGTTTTCATATTTAGTTTGAGATCAATTCTAAAGTTTCTAGAGTTTTTTAATTCGAGATAACTTTCAAATCTTTTGATGGATGGTTCATATTGATGTTAATCTTTATCAAGTGGTGGTCTTGAAATTGAACACCTCCCCTATACCTGCATATAGGGATAAAATAGTTCCAATTTGTTTTTAGGCATACTAGATTTTAGCACTATACTTTTAAATTTTCTAGATTTGCAGTCCCAAGATTTATTTTTATCACTGGGCAACAAAAGGCAAAGTAAGCATTTGATAGAAGAAAAAAAAAAACAATTCTTAGAAATAGTTTTTAATAATTTCTTTCAGCGAAACTTGTTCCTTATTTCATGGATTTCCTCCCTTTGGTGAATGTGCAATATCACACCACCATTCTGTGGCAGTACATCATGGTAAAACTATCAAATCCATACACAATAGTATGATGGACAGAAACAATATTAGGCAGGCAATATAGCCCAGTGGTACAGTGCCCACCTGATGCACGGTCAGTCTAGGATCGATCCCCGTCGGCTAACCCCGACATGACCATATGTCCGACGCCGATATAACCGTCATTATAATGTGTTGAGTGCGTCGTTAAACAAAACAAAAAACAAAACAATATTTACCATGCACAAGCAATCATTTGACCATTCAAATGGCAGGACATAGCGGAGTGGTACAGGGCTGTGATGTGCCATCCATCTAGGATCAATTCCTGTCGGTGGGCCCATTCGACTATTTCTCGTCCCAGCCAGTACTCCACAACTGGTTTAACAAAGGTCATAGTATGTACTATCTTTTCTGTGGGATGGTGCAAATAAAAGATTCCTTGCTGCTAATTGAAAATAATAAGTCCATGAAGTGGCAACTGTGGGTTTCTTCTCTCATATCTGTGTGGTCCTTAACCATGTCGGACACTATTATAACCGTACGTAAAATGTGTGGAGTGCATCATTACATAAAACATTTCCTTCCTTTGACCATTCAATTTCTGTTTGGAATTCCGGGTGCCTTGTGATAGTCAAAAATAATCTGTGTCTTTTACGGGATTCTATTGCATGTCTCACACACTCATAATTTCAAAGTGCTGATTGTTAAGTGGAGGAGAGCCTTTAATGTGTAGAGGGAATAGTTATGGACTTACAGAATGGTTAATAATATGTTTCATCTCAGTAGCCACTACTGTTTTTTGTTTATTTTGTTTAGTTTAACGACGCACTCAACACATTATAATTACGGTTATATCGGCATCGGACATATGGTATGTCGAGAAAAAAACCCAGTGGTTAGCTGACGGGGATCGATCCTAGACCGACCGCGCATCAGGCGGGCACTGTACCACTGGGATATGCTTCCTGACTTAGCCGCTACTGAGAACTATAAATAGTGCTGGTATCTGGCGATTTGTTAGTCAGTGGTGGTGTTCTATAAAGTGAAAACAAAACATGCATCGTAATGTAACAGTATGTTTTAATTACAATTAACAGGAGTCGCAATCACATCAAATTCATATAGCATACAGTTTCTTGTATCTCATTTTGGGGTACCCTGTAAATGGTAAGTCCTGCTTCTCACCGATTTGAGCAACTTGGGCTGGTATCTCAGGATAATCCAAATCTGTACTGGTCTGTTATATGAGGTGCTGTAATAAGCACCTTACAGCAGTACTCCTATTTGTAGACTGTATCTTGCAATATTCAGATGTGTGGGCTTTCAAATCAATTATCCTTGTGAATTATGCACGTAACTTATTGGAGAAACATTCAACAAGCTGAATGGCTTGCCCTTGCTGCACAGGGTGGTGGAATGTACAGATGAGAATTCCATAAGGTAGATTGCTCACAGTCAGACCATCACAGTTGCCTGGACCTGTTGCATAGATGCTGAAAGAGAAAATGCACATTTTCTTCAAAACTATACTGATATCCCACAGGAAATTGAGCATGTGATATGGAAGGTATTTGATTTGATGGCAAACTTCATACAAAAGGTAGTGTTGACTGCAGAAGTATAGTTTTTAACGTGTTTGAAGGGTTGGGTGAATGGCAAGCTTTTTAAAGGAATATGCTTTTTTTCTTCAAATAAGCATGACGGTGATGGGATTGTAATAACCTATAGTTAACTATAAAACAAATTGTTTTAATCATTTAGTACAGAAGATTTTATTTGTATAAAGAAATATATTTATGAAATGTATTCATCTGAAAATTAATCAAGCATTATCCAGCTTTGGCCATGTGACTTGTAAGTACTTGTGGCCATTTCATTAATTCAAAATAATACAATTAATGTTCTGTGTATTCAGAGGATATTAAAAAGATTTACAGAAAGTAAGACTGTCATTACATCAAATTTTTTTTTTTGTGTGTGTTTTGTTTAACGACGCACTCAACACATTTTAACTACGGTTATATCGGGAGTCGGACATATGGTTATGTCGAGAAAAAATCCCAGTGGTTAGCTCTGGAGAAAAAGACTGTAAATATGTTTGAAAATGTTGGTAATCAACTATGGAGCTGGAATTGCACTGACATACTTCTCACAAGTCATTAATTCATGCCATCTCGGTAAATACCCAGTAGATACAGGATACATAAAAATTCATGATATCTAGTTTAAAGTCTGTTGGCACAGTCGACTACTTCTAGGGGAGTTTTATTTCTATAAGTAAATCAAATATAAAGTGTCCCTCCTATGTGCGAGATATACCTGCAGTGTGTCCTTTCATATATCTTCATGTTTGTTTGTGTTCCATCTCTCCATGTGACTGTAAACCCTTTCAAGAACAACGCATCTTCCTTTTCCTGAGACGCTGATTTGAATACTGTTGAAAACTGTTGGAGATCTTTCTGTGAAAATCACACGATTAACATTATATTCACAAAATGAATGGACCAACAGAGACCAACTTACTAGTATATGGACTGTTGGGTGCAAATGGTTAATAGTTACCATGATAGATGGATGGTTTGACAGGCAGTTTAAATTAAACAATTAACTGGTGTTTAACACTTGCTCAAGTGGATGAATGGACTGATGACTTAAATAATAGCTTACCATGGAAAACAATATGTTTGTCAGTGAAATGCCAAAAAACTAAAAGTAAAGTTCATTTAATAACTATCAACATTTAATAAACAGCATTTGTGTGCCGACTATAATATAATTGGAACATGGCATAAAAAACAAGAGAAGAAACCCGTTATAAAAAAGAATATATATATTTTTTAATGACACCACTAGAGCAAATTGATTAATTAATCATCGGCTATTAGATGTCAAACATTTGGTAATTATAACTTGTACGGTAGTCATTAGAGGAAAACTGATGAATTTTTCTATTAGCAGCAAGTAATCTTTTATATCCACTTTCCCATAGACAAAAAAGCAGACACCACAGCCTTTTGGCCAAGATGATTTGATCCTGAAATGCCAGCACCTCAAGTTTAAACATGTTGTAAGACAGAAGCTATACTTGTTTTATTAGCAGATTATGTTTCCTAAATTTGTTCACAGACAGTCCAGCCGATATCTACAGTCTTTGATATGAAATTAACACTTACTCAGTTACACTAATCTAAATACATTGTTAGATGAATGCATCAAATAATTAGGTTTACAAATGACCAAAGAGTAATGAATGACAGCAAAATTAACAGTACTGAAATTGAACTGTTGTCTAAATGAACACTAAAATAAAATGCATACTAGTAGTCTATATCTTTATTTGAACTGAAAATAATTTTACAAAAGAAATCTCAGTTCTTTGCAGGTTCTTCAGTATGTGACATTAGCATTGTCATTAAAAATGTTCCAAGTCTTTTAATTACATAAGAGTAAATACATTCCACAATGCAGTAAATTTATAACTGTTTGTGCCTGGAATAAAATTTGGATGTTAAAAAGAAACTATGACAAAGAAATTAAAAATATTATACAAATTGGGAATTCTGTTTTAGTTATTGAATTCCATGATTTTATCTCTTTTCTGTGATCACAGAAAACTCATCACTTCTAAATAGTTACCCCACATTTGACAAGCATGATGCACATGATGTATTTATAAAAAGTTAACTGCCAGCACACCACAAAGGAAGAAATGAGGAAGAAAAGATTATGATAAACCTTCTGCAAGTGACTGAGATCTCCGTGTGAATAGACTGGAACACCTTGGTCTGTAATAAGACTGACGCCACTGATCAGGCCACTGGTTAAAAGATCAGCTGAAATATAAAATTAAAATGTAGTACTACACTATAAAAAAAAGAAAAGAATGAAGGAATAGTTTATTTAATGATGCACTCAAAGAACTTTATCTTGAGTTATATGGCATCAGATATATGGTTAAGGACAACACAGATAAAGAGACAAAAACTGATACCACCACTCCAAAGATTACACTTTTTGATTAGTTACAAGAGATCGTTTATATGCATCTCCCCACACACAAGTAACTACATACCACAGCCTGTTACACCAGTTGTGGAGCACTGGATGAAACATGAAATAACCTACTGACAGGGATTGAACCTAGACTGACTGCATCAAGTGAATGATTTACCACTGGGCTACATTTTGTCCCCTGCTACACTACAAGAGGTATATTATTAAATGGCTTTTTTATGGTGAGAGCAAGGCACTGAATTTATGCTAAGATGGCCAGTATTTCTTAATGGATAAAAGACAGTTAGGATGTGGGATTATATGACAAAACGTAGCCCAGTGGTAAAGTGCTCGCTTGATGCACGGTCGGTTTGGGATTCATCCCCTTTGGTGGGCCCATTGGGCTATTTCTCATTCCAGCCAGTGCACCACAACTGGTATATCAAAGGTGGTGGTATGTGCTGTCTTGTCTGTGGGAAAGTGCATGTCCCTTACTTCATTAGAAAAAATGTAGTGGGTTTCCTTTGATGACTATTTGTTAAAATTACCAAATGTTTGATATCCAATAGCTGACGATTATTGAATCAATTTGCTCTTGTCATTAAACAAAACAAAAAAATTATTTACCTATTTGCTAAAGGAAAGGATGAAATGGACAGAAAGAAAAAGCAATATAATTTTTAATTTTCCTTTCAACTTATTTCCATGCTTATATCCAATTATGGTTCAAGCATGTTGTCCTGGGCACACAATTCAGCAATCTGGGCTGTCTGTCTAGGACAGTGAGTTAGTTGTTAATTGTTAGTGGTTAGTGAGAGAAGAGGGTGTTGTGGCCATGCTCTGGGTGGGAGTCGGTACCGGGTTGTGAACCCTGTACCTACCAGCCTTACGTCCGATGGATTAACCACGATGCCACCAAGGCTGGTATTTGTTTAATGATACTTTAGTTTTGATCTGACACTAAATGGTATTTAACATATGCATACATGTACATGTAGCAAGTTATTTTGACAATTGGTCTTATGAGAGGAAAATGGTGCCACATAAGCTACACTTATCAGCAGTAAAGGATGGTTTATATGCATTTTAATATACAGGACAGCACTTGACCTTTAATATACATGTCGTGAAAAACTGGTCGGATTTTTATTCAGAAACTGTACTAATGATCAGTAATGCGTGAACACCAGTGTTAGAATTAAAACAGAATAAATGGATTTGCACTAATGTGTGAACACTGATTTTAGAATCACAAAAATATATTCTGATTTCAGACTGCTTATATTAGATTAATCAAAAACAAGGAAATATATTTTTAAAAACATACACCACTACTGGGTTCATAGAAATGTTCTACTATACTGTAATAATAATATACCATATTACATGTAATTTAAAATATATGTTCTATAGTCTATCTCATGAGCCAATGATGGAGCAAATCTGCACATTGAGGCAAAAACAATGAAATGTTCTGGCAAAATGAACTGAACTGAAAACTTTTCACCATGTATTTCCATCATTCTACTCACAATGTTGAAATCCATGAACAAGTGAATTGTGATTTATTTGGAACCCTATATACTAGTAACTGTTTGGTAGTAATGCAAATATAAATAAACCTTGTTATCCAGCCTGTGGCATTTTCATTTAAATCAGGTGAAAATCAGCCTGCCCCTCTTCTCCACCTCCACCCCTACAAACATGGGAGCCCGTATACTTATGGAAGGAAGGAAATGTTTTATTTAACGTCACTCTCAACACATTTTATTTATGGTTATATGGCATCAGACATATGGTTAAGGACCACATAAATATTGAGAGAGGAAATCCACTGTTGCCACTTCATGGGCTACTCTTTTTTATTAGCAGCGCTAACTGGAATGAGAAATAGCCCAATGGGGCCACTAATGAGGATCGATCCTAAACCGACCACACATCAAGCGAGCACTTTACCACTGGGCTACATCCCACCCTCTTGTATGCCTATGGCGTCTTACCTTTAACAAAATCCTCCCACTGTGGAATACTGGACTGAGCTGACATCATGGACTAGCCACTGCTAATGGCTGTCTTTTGTACAGCATTGTGTGCATCTCATGTTCACGCACTCTGTAAATAGGAACAACAGAAGATGGACATGTAACAGTAGTTGTTTCAGGAATGACTGAGGTGTGAAGTGTATGTTCATTCATGAATACAACACTGAATCCCTTGGTGTAGCCTACCCACTGAGGTTGTTTTTTTCTTGTTTCAGCAAGAGTCAACTAACTGCTATATCATGGTTTGTACTGTTATCACTATGGCAGTGTGTATAAAAAAAACATTTAGCACAGACATCAGAATATTCCAGCAACTGGAAGAGCCAATACCGGTATATGAATTTGTTGTTGAACTGGAGGTGGACTGGGAATACCAATGTCCCTCCCAACCTCCAACCCCCCTCCCACCCACTTCTGATGCAGTTTCTTCCTAATTTATCTAAACCAAGTGTTGCTCCATGTTACATGTTAAGTATGATGGGTGACAGTGGTGTAACTATGGGGGCCTGGGGGCAGTACTGCCTTTCACACTATGGGCCCACCATTTGACATTTGATTGTACACAATAAATATGACCCAAAAGTGATGCCGTCCTCTAGCTCCCCC